>VYXH01012333.1:160126-219198 GCA_013397275.1 Burhinus bistriatus | reverse complement strand
AACCCCCCCCCCCCCCCCGCCATGCTCAGTCTGAACCCTAAGCCTAATCCTATCCTCACCTAAATAATCAGGGATGGCCAACTTTTGGAGTGGGTAACCAGACAAAATGTATCTCACTGCCAAGCTCCCCCAGCAACCCACACTTCCCTTTCCAGCCTGATGTCAAATGCAGCTCCACGATTTCTCCTTCTCTCAGCCCTAACCCTAAGACTGTCAATTGACTTATGGGCAAGGAGCTCCAGGCATTGCTCAAATAAAAAAAATACCTTGCATCCAAGCTCTCTGGGTAGCCCGTACTTCCCTTTCACAGATGCCTTCTCCACCCCAAGATAATAGCAACTCCAGCCATCTCTCTTTCTTAACCCAAACGCAAAGCCCAAACCTAACACTAGCTGATGATCAACATTTAGACGAGGTGCCCTAGGCATTGCCCAAATTGGAAAATAACTCAAATTCTCTTGGCACCACACCTCCTCTGAGCAATCCCTTTCCATCCCCAAGTCAACTGCAACTCCAGGCTGCCTTCCTTCTTCAACCCTAGCCCTTCCCCTAACCTTACTTGAGGGACAGCCTTTGGGCATGGTCCTCCAGATATATCTCATACAAAAGGTATTTCATAGCCAGCCTCTCTTGCAGACACCTTTCCTGCTGCAGACAATGATACCTTCCATGCCAGCTCCATCCCTCAACCTTAACTCTAACTGTAACCCTCTGTGAAGGCTGACCTTTGGACAGGTCACTCAGACATAGCCCAGACAAAAAATCTTGCAATTACGCTCTCTTGGCAGCCATAAGTTGCCTTGGGCAGCTTTTTTTTCCTTCCACATGGAAGCTGAACATCCAGGCCCTCTCCCTCTTTCAGCCATAATGTTAATGGCTAACCTAATGGTAACATAACCTTCAGACAAGGTCATCTAGATATTGCCCTAAGGAAAAATATATCACAGCCAAGCTCTCTGAGCAACCCATAATATTCATGGCCAGCCTCTTTCCGTCTTAATTCCAACAGCAAATCCTAGATTTATTCCTCTGTCAAATGTAGTCCTAACTGATGATCAAACTCTAGACAAGGGCTTTGCCCAAGCTGAAAAATACCTCACAGTCAACCTCTCCTGTCAACCCACACTTCCCTTTCCATCCGCACTCTGATTGCACCTCCAGGCTTTTTCTGTCAGCCTCTCTAAACCCAAAACCTTACCCTAACTCTAACAATAATTGATGGACAGGCTTTGTACAAGGCCCTCCAGACACAGCCTAAATGCCGCACAGCCAAGCCCTCTTTGCAGCCCACAATTCACTTCCTTTCTCACCAACCGCACCTCCAGGCTTTCTTTGCCTCTCCAGCTTTAGTAAGGGATTGGTTTTCTCCTTGACTCCTCGGTTTTTCCCTGTGGCACACTGCAGTGATGGCTTTGGGATTTTTTACTCCTGATGTTCATCTTTTTCATAGATGCTGAGCACAGTCCCACATGAAGGTTGCCTTTCTGACTTCTCAGGGCGGGTTTGGTTGTCTGTACAACTCAGGGTCTGGGCACCTTGGCCCAGCTCATCCCTTCCCATCCTGCATTTCTAGTATTTTGACTGAAATGTCTATCAGCCATCAGCTGGATAGGAAGTTTTATACTGCTAATTTTTCAAGGCAAAGCTATAAATTCTATTTTAAGGTGAAACCACTGAAATGAAAGGATAGGACTAGTTTTTCCTCCATGTAGCTCCATGTATGTAAAGCAACCCTGAAGCTGGTGTAGCCCACAAGTGTTGACTGCCTTCCAAGCTCGTTGCTTGAGTCTGCTGTGAAAACAGAGACAGCGGATAAATATCTGCTGGGAAAAGAGAGGCAGGGCTAGGATTTTATAGAGCTCTTGAGGCACAGATGAAGCTCAGGGGGTGTGTCCTCCACACACACATGTCTGTTAACCAGGAATCCTGGCACTTTTCTTTAAGAGGATCCCACAATGTGTGGGAAAGAGCCTGAAATGAAAATAGTTTGTTTAAATATTTGGAAGGAAACTAAGAGAACAGGGTTTTAGAGGAACAAACAATGCATGTCCATCCCACCTAAAGCCCTGTGAGAGAGCTACTTGTTGCTTTAATATATTACGTGGGTAGCTGGAATGCCTGGAAGACTTCATCACGGTCCAGCAAGGAATTTATGCTAAATGCTGTGCAAATACCCACTGTGGAGATGGTTCTTCTCCCAAGGATGCTGCAGCCTACAGCAAACAAATGAAGAAAGACAGGATAACAAGGAGTTAATTTTGGTTAGTGTGATAAACTGTCTTCTCCCCATCCAGAAGTTGTGTCTATTTTTTGCAGGCCCTGCAGAAAGGAGCGTTTATGTGGGGGTTAGGAGGAAAAGTCTAAATTAGTTTTACAGATGCTTAGAGGGAATTTCCCGTCAGGTACCGTTGGGAAATCAGGCTGTTTGTTACTGCAACGCACGTAGCTCTCCTCATGGGCCCCTCAGAGGTGGGAGATGACCCACCAGCACTGAAGCGAGGCGGGAGGCTGGGTAGGGGCCGCCGGGCACCCTGCATGGGAGGTGGTGAAAACAGGCGGCCAGAGGGTGGGCTCGATCGTATGTTCATCTCCCTCAGATCCCCACAGGGACCACGTCATATATCAGTCTGCTTTGCATCAAACAGCTGTCTGACAACAGCCTTCCTGAGAGCGAGGGGAAAAAAAAACCAAAAAGCAAAGAGTCCTTAAAATTCAGGCACCGGCTCTTGCTTTTGTCAATTGCT
The DNA here is from genome assembly GCA_013397275.1 of Burhinus bistriatus. Classification (NCBI taxonomy): domain Eukaryota; kingdom Metazoa; phylum Chordata; class Aves; order Charadriiformes; family Burhinidae; genus Burhinus; species Burhinus bistriatus. Next base: position 216,454 of record VYXH01012333.1, on the reverse strand, counting down.
CTTGTCAAAGCCCATTTGTCAGAGGCTCTGCAGGCTGTCACGTCACACGGCTCGGCACCCGTGGCTCCTCCGCTGTCCCACAATAACCTTCACAGCAGATGAAAGGCTGAGCCATTCTTTCTCCCCATCTCCTTGTTTGTTTTTTTTCCTTTATCAACCAACATTCATTTATTAAACTGGCATTCGTACAGTAAAAATTCCTATGATCAGATGAATATGCTGTCTTCATAAATGATGATGCAGTAGGTCCAGATCCGCCCTAGCATAAAAGAGTCCATATAGCAATAATACTGGCAACAAAGGATACGCTAGAAAAATTATTTCAGTGATTGCATGGATTATAAAATGCTGTCACTTGTTTCATTAACTTGTGCTAGCCTTGCACGGCCACACGCACGCCAGGCTGCCTTGAAAGAGAACTGAAAGACATTATGGTCTCAGCTTTCCCAGGAAGTGATGGCCCCTGGCAAATGTTTCTGAATCCAAATGTCTACTGTCACCAAAGCCTGAAAAATCCCTCCATGGTACATCATGTCTGTATGTGCCTCTGGCTGATTTCTCCTATCTGTTTATTATTTCTGTTTCAGATCCTCATGTTTTCCTGAGTTTGATAGGTATAATACAGGCATAATGATACTTTCTGTTAATTCTGCACTTGACAGGAGCATGCAATATTGCTCTGTGTTGGTTGTTTTTTTGCTATTTATGATGCTAACTTTTTCTTTGGAGGAGGAAAGATGGCAATTCCAATGGTTTGTCATCATTCACTGGTTTTTTTTTAAAATCATAAATGAAGGTGGGGGGGGTCTGATACTACACTGTCCTACTTTTAGAGGCCAAGTTCCTATAAATTTACAGTTTTGTCTGTGGAGCAGCTCAGCGCCAATGGGATAATTAAACTGGATAGAGCCTTCCTGATTTGGCAACAGTGGACAGTGTAAAATCTCAATGGAGAAACCTGCAATGTGCCACGTGCCATGATCTGGTTAAAATCACTGGAAGGCTTGTGTAAAGACTGAGGGCCAGACCGAAGACTGATATAAACCATCTCAGCAGAGTCAATGTGGTTGGCATTGAGTAGGAACATGGCCCAGGTGCCAGGTGGTCCTAGGACAACCCTCAGTCTCCAAGGTGCTTACCTGTTGAGCCTACTGAGGCTCTGCTCTTCCCATTTGGCCCACGACAGCAGGTTTCATAGAATCATAGAATTGTTTAGGTTGGAAAAGACCTTTAAGATCATCTAGTCCAACCATCGACCCTACTCTGCCAGGTCTGCCACTAAACCATGTCTGTAAGCACCATATCTACACGACTTTTAAACATGTCTAGGGATGGCGACTCAACCACCTCCCTGGGCAGCCTGGTCCAAAGTTTGAAAACTCTTTCCGTGAAAAATTTTTTCCTAATGTCTAGCGTAAACCTCCCCTGGTGCAGCTTGAACCCGTTTCCTCTTGTCCTATCGCTAGTTACTTGGGAGAAGAGACCAGCGCCCATCTCACTACAACCTCTTTTCAGGTAGTTGTAGAGAGCAATGAGGTCCCCCCTCAACCTTCTCTTCTCCAGACTAAACAATCCCAATTCCTTCAGCCGCCCCTCATAAGACATGTTCTCCAGACCCCTCACCAGCTTTGTTGCCCTTCTCTGGACACACTTCAGCACCTCAATGTCTCTCCTATACTGTGGCGCCCAAAACTGAACGCAGTACTCAAGCTGTGGCCTCACCAGCACTGAGCACAGGGGCACGATCACTTCCCTGCTCCTGCTGGCCACACTATTCTTGATACAGGCCAAGATGCCGTTGGCCTTCTTGGCTACCTGGGCACACTGCTGGCTTATGTTCAGCCGGCTGTCCACCAGGACCCCCAGATCCTTTTCTGCCAGGCTTGTTTCCCTGTACAAGCATAAGGAATGAATTGCTGGGAGGGGTCTAGTTGTAGACACGTGTCTGGCTGAGCTCCTGTGAGCCAGGCTGAGTTAATTTACTGCCCCCACTTGCACCTGTGTTTGCTTGCCAAACCCCTCAGAGCCAGGGCAGTGGGCTGGGTGGTGTGCTACCCTTCAGCCACCAATGATGCAGGTTGTCATCAGACCCAACAGCACACCACCTCCTCCGTTACCCCTGCGACAAGGGTAACAGAGTGATAAAATTTTAGATAGTCCCAGCACAGGTGACCAGGACCTGGCCAGAGGCAGCCCTCTTTATCAGTAGCTAATGCCAGTAAAGGTTTCTTTCCCAAAGCCTCCATGTGGAAGGGCCTCTATGTTGTGCAAGGTGTTATCTTCATGACAAGGAGATGTTAAACTGCTGCATGCAGAGGGAGAGTGTTATTTTGGACAGCATGATATGTCAGCAAAACGGACAGAAGCATCTGTAGCAGCTGATTTTATGGTGTTTCCCCTCTAAGCATCAGGTGTGGAAAAGCCATTCACTTCATGCTCAGCACAGGGATTTTTATATAAAATGCATGCTCCACCATATGTCTGTCATATGTCATGATGATTGTAGGACATGTTGGCATTACACATCCCACTTGACATGCCCTATGAATGTGGGCTGAGTAATTTCAGGTTGTATTTAAATAAAAGTTACTATATTTTTCCTGCAAGCACAAGTCAGTTAAAAATACCCTGTGGATACTGCTTTGAAAATGCCTTATAAACCAACTTAATATGATCACAAAGACAGGGCAATGGTGACAGTCCATTAAAATACTCAGCTGTAGAGCATGCCCACACAGAGTTCAGTCCCCACACCTCAATGGGAGCAGACTTTGCCATAAGGAGAGGTGGGCTGCTTTTCCCTGCCCACCACAGCCACCCCACTGGCCTCATGAGCTTCACCTGCCTTCGTGGAAGCATGTCCAATGCCACCAGAGACTAAGCACAAGACAGAAAAATCTCTGCCTTCGGACTCCTGTAGGATGTGCGTGAGTTATGAGATGTGCTGTCCATCTCCATCCCGAGGTCCAGTCCCAGTGCCTCAGCCTCCCTGGGGATGAAGACCTCCCCTTGGAGGCTCAGGCTGCATGTTTGCAACCTGTCTTCCCTGGTCTTCTCACCTTTGACACTTCTTGCTGCAAAAGCCAACTCAGCCGTAATTGGGGCCCTGGGTGCACAAAGAGCCTCGGATGGCCCTGAGCAGCCTCACTGGAGACCCCCATGCACACCCCTGCCCACGGGACCCCCATTGCAGTTCCCAAGGCCTGTCTCATGCTGCCTCGCAGGTCACCTGTGCCCAGTCCTGTCCGCCAAGTCCTGGCTCACTCACCAGCCTCCCCGAAGGGACCAAAAGAAAACAATTTCACATCTTAGTATGGTTTGTTTGATCTTGAAAATTTTGTTGCAAAGCTGGCTTTCAGGTTTTCAGTTTTCCTTCCCTTCTGTTCATTCACTTACAAACATGCTTCCACTTTTCCAACTTTGTCACTAAAGAGGAGGGAAAAGTTAGCCCCAGGTAAGAATATCTAACCCAGTGAATAAGCAAAGCTGTTTGTTCTCCCTTGCTGTCACTGGCACAGGACGTTGTGTTGCAGGATGGGTAATACAACGGAAGCTTTCAGTGCACCTAAAACCCACTTATCTCTCTGATGAATGGTACAGCAACTGCCAAAGTTGCCACCGACCATTTCCCCATCTCCTTACCCTCTTCTGGTAGGATGTGACTTGCTCAGAAAACATCCCAAGTACTGCAGATAAGAATGCAATTCACGAAGACCCTGTTCCCTCACCCGGGAGCCCAGCTCCCCCACAAATGTTACAGAAACCAGAGACAAACACGCTCTGATTAGTTTTATAAGCACAGCAAAATCTCCTTCCTTATTAAACAGCTGAAGCAGCATCCCCATGCTGCTCCCATCCGCCGTAATCCCCCGTGACTGAAGGCTACTGAAATTGCACGAGTCTTTCTAGAAACCATCAGGCAGGATTAACCCCTCCCCACCCCAGCCCCTCTCAGGGCTGCACCTCTGCCGGGGCTGGAGGTTGAGCTTCTTCCAGCGAGGACGGCCTTGCAGGCGCTCCTGCCTGTGCCGAATGGCCCCTCTGGTTCTGATAAATACCAGGGCTTCAGGCCAGTGCGTTTGTACTCTTGCTGTGGAGGATTCCTCCTGCCAAATACTCTGCACACCAACATAATTTACGTGCTGCAGTGCTAGCTGGAAGTCAGTCAAGTCCTTTGCTTGCCTTCCAAAAAAACGAGAAGCAACATACTGTCCACCTGGCTGCGTCGTCGCTAACCTCGCACTGCAGTAATTTGCAGGGAAGAGAGCTCACGAGGCGGCTGGACCCTTTCCACTGCCTTTTGGCGGCAGGAGGTACAGCCAAGATACAGTGCACGGGCCTGGAGCCACACGGCATGTTGCGCAGGGCTGGCTGGCTTGGCCGAGCAGCTTCTGATGTGCGAGGCGGGGAGGCGAGGGCGAGCACTGGGGAGGTATTCCCACCACTTTCCTTCAGCAAGCTGGTAGTTCAGATTTGCCCATGGCTGTTTCACAGCTTCAAAGAGATCACATTGGCATGTTCCTCAGAGAACCCTGGAAGTACGTAGAGCAAAACTGGTGAATTTGCGATGTGGTGAATGTGGCTTTATGCTCCCTTGTTTACCAAAACCACTTCAACGTTTTATACCAAGGTCCTTTTTGTAGCTCTGTGATTTTTTGTTGAGAAGTCCAGACAAATTCCCGAGTGCCTTGCTCTGCCAAATGCCAGAGGAAACCTCCTGTTGACTCCAGTGGCCAGCTCACTGCCCTCCAGTTGCTCCATGCCCGCTGCAGAAAGGACATTAAACAAGCCTGGTGGGAAACCACCAAGAGCAGCAGAAAGCTGAACATGGTCCTGATTAATATTATTTTCCTTATTATGCTCATAGCCAGTCTTGGTTAAAGCTTTCATTCATGAGCTAATTTTTAATGTCTGACATCAGGGTTATCCATAAAACCAAGAACTTGGAGATCAAACCTGAGAAGATTTTCCCCACACTTGATGACACTCTCTGAGGGTCTCCTTTGTCTAATTGCTAAGGTTTACTGTGCAGAGGGTGTTTATTGCCATCTGAAGAAGTAGCTACCCACACTAGAATGGAAAACTTGTGATTCTGTTGATTTAAATTATTAAAATTATTTATGAAGTCTTAGCCTCATAGACAACAAATGTACAGCCCATAAATTGTATTTTCTCTCATGCAACTGCTGCACGACACACAGAGCCACGACCTTGGCTGCTCAGGAAAAGTGGAGCATGTTCTTGTTATCGTCACGATCATCTCAGTCACAGAATAGGTTTTAGTTCCTCCTAAGCGTGTTATAAATACAGCCAGCTGCGAGATCCAGACCCAGACCCAGAGCTGTTCCATGGGGCCTGTGGTTTCCCTTCAGCTCACAGTAGGAAAGAGGGGCCAGCAGCAAGTCTGAACCCTGAATTTCCCTGGAGTCTGAATGCATTTGTATCCACAGATGTAATCATGCTCTCGCCTTCGCTGTACATAAACAAGAGCTAGACATGCATTTTGAATCTGGACTCGAGCTCTCCTCAAAACACTCTCCTGTTCAGGCTGAGGGTCTGAACTCAGCTCTGCAAAAAAGAGACTTCAAACTCCAAATAGCAAGTGTCAGGGAGCTGTAAGCTTTTCCTGGGGGGAGTCCCTGGATGAAGTACCAAGGCAGAAGACAAGGGAAGATGCAGTGCTGAGCGCCTGCTGCCGTTTGGCTGCATCATTGAGTGGGCTGGTGTCCCTTGCAGAGATCAAGGAGTGGGATAAAGGCCCCAACCATGAGGAGGGATGCGAGGGCAGAGGAGGGAGGGAGGCATTTGTGTGCCCTGAGGATCGGTGCTACCCAGAGACCATACACAGTCAGGTGCGCTGGGGTGAATTACCCCTTGTGCAGCAGCTTTCAGGGGTGGAGGGAAGAGTAGCCCTCTGATGGACCTGGACCCTGCTTTGCCTTGAGGAGAGAAAAGAGAAGAAACAGCAAAGCAGCAGCTACATCAAAACCATATCCAAACTCACGGCTTTTCCATCCATCAGAGAGCTGAGCTGAGGTGGGGGCCTCAGCTGGACATAACGGTCTTTTAACTGATTCCATTAGGAAACACAGATCATTAATTTTGTCCCTCTGTACCAGGGGGAAGAGCTGTGGAGCTGCTTTGAGCCACAGCTCAGGGCATATCCTGTCATTGCTATGCTGAAGATTGGATTAAAACTCTGCCAGGCTCTGAAACCTATTCATGACTCCATACAAGAAGGCACTTTACAGTGAAATTCATTTTGACACATATATATTTATTCGATACAGATATATATACACACACATACACGTACATATATATATACAGACATATTAAGGGGAAACAAAAATATGCCATGTCAGCTTCTTGCAAAAAGACATGTTAATTCACATATGAAAGGCTCTTGGCTGTTTAAGCAAAGCCAGTATGGTAACTGAACAACCCACCCAAAACAAAGAACTTCTAGCAGCTCTTAAAAAATCACAGAAGCAGTCAAAGGCCCTCACGTCTTATTATTTCCACACACACGTTCGTAATTTCACTGGACCAATTGCTTTTGACTGATTGATTTCACTTCTTTGAGACACCACACATCTGGAATTATTCAGGACGTTACTGTATATAATACTATGCTAGAATAATTGCTCCATTTAGCCTTATTCCCTATGCTTACAAAATCTTAGAGGAACTTAAAATACTGTTAACAATTGTATGTGCATGTTGGCATGTTTGGTTTATGCATCTGAATGATGGCATAAAAATGCCATGAATGCAATGCTAAACCAAAGATTGACTCTATACACAGAACTTGGGAGAATTCAGATTTAATACTCTTACAGCATTGTTAATATTCTACAGGTATGGGTCTCCTTAGGATCCACACTTTGACATCCTCATTTGCTCAGCCCAAGACCTCATGCCAGGATTCAGCTCCCTGAAGTCAACAAAACTTTGCTTGTAGAGTTAGAGACTTACTGTAAATAACAGTACCACAGACTCACCCCATGATCACATGCTACATCCCATCCAGTTTGTCTGTCAAAGAGGTTAGGGAAAACAGTGTTCATTTAATAGACAATGACGCTTATTTATAGAAGAACAGGAAGAGGAAAATATACACAGACCATCTCTCCTATGGTGAGGCAGGGTTAGTTTCTGCATAGTTAAAGCTGTACTGAAAGGAAGGAAAAGGGTGTTTGCACTTGCTATAGATTTTGTGTGGTGAATGAGGATGATGTCAGGGTATTTGTTTGGCATGTGTATTGAGGAAAGACAGATTGCTCATACCTTGCTATTGGAATTGTTTGGATTCCCCAATTTGTTTGCTCTTTCTGAGTGGCTCTTTGGAGGACGGGGAAACCTGCCTGTGCTCCAGTCTTCATTATGGAGAGAAGAAAACCGTAACTAGACAGATATTTCAAAAAATAGTGTCCTGAATTTGTCAGAAAAGCCAGTAGATGAGAGAAAAGACGTCCACGGAAAATTCTCTGGCATTTTCACCGTGGCATTCATTGTCACTATTGCATTTGACTCCAAAAGGCCTGCCAGCTATCCCACCTCTAAAAACAGTTTAAGTCAAAACATTGTGTTATTTATAGTTGTACCGTAAAGAAGGAATGTCTATGAAGTCTCTTAGGATATATAAATTGTTATAGTTCCTTCAGCATTGACAAGCAGCCATGCCAAGTGAGGATGTGCCAAAACGTTAAAGATTTAACTGTCCATTGCCAGTTGCATTTTGGATTCTTCGCTCTTCCAAAATTGCCCAGTCTTTCTGAACGTTAACACATGTCTGTGGTAGAAAGGATTTCCTAAAAGACCAAGGCTCAAGTGATAGCTCTAGCATATTTCTGACTGGTGTTTTTTTGCTCTTCTGTAAAGCCATGTAATGCAGAAATCGCTTCTACCACGCACGTGAGAATCTGTGTAAAGTTGAGGCTGTTTTAAGATGTACCAGGTTACCACTAGCATGTCATCCGTGATGAAAAAGTGTGGCTGCCTTTGCTTTCTGCATTTCAAAACTTTCAGAGGCATGACACGTGCCAGAAATTTCTGCTATTTTGCCATCTGACCCAATTGCAGTTGGGAGAAACTTCCATAAAATTGTTCTCATCCTGTGTCCTCACAGAGTGATCTTTGCTGATTTTTGCAAGGTTTCTCTGTGATAGTAAAGCCCTCTTAGTTTAGCTGAGGCCTGAGATGGCTGGACACTGGCATGGTCTCCTTAGTATGAGACTGAAGTTATATTGACGAAAATGTCTTTTACAGCTACTGAATAATCATCATTAAGGACTGATGTAAAGGTGGTAAGAGATACCTTTATGCCAGTTCAGCTACATCTGTGTCAGAGACCATAGTAATACAATTATTTTGGCAAAAAGCGCACTCCTTATCAAAACCTTATTACCAGAACAGAAGGCAAGCACCCAGCAGCCATCAGCCACTTTACATCTGATGGGCTCTCCCACTGCAAACTCATGAAGTACAGGAAAAGGAATTATCTTTTTTTTCTTGCTTCTATTTTGAATGGATTTGATTAACATTTAAATAAAAAGTTTAGCAGTTGCCCTGTGTTGTATATCATGCACATCTGCAACCACCTCCTATTTAATTCTGTTGACTGTTCAACCTTTTGCCTCTCTTTTTATAGTTCTCCTGGTAGCTTCCTTGCCTCATTAGGCTTTTGAATTCTGAAATAAAAACTTGATGCCTGACTTCTCTGTCCCACATTTGTTTTTAAAGCCCCTTTTGAGGACATTAAATCAAGATCAGAGCAAATAACATTCTGCTTTAGGAGCACAGAGTGACTATTTAAGGTGTTTGGGACCTCCATATGATCATTTATTGTAACATTATTCCAGTTCAAATACTTAATTATAACATATTTTTGAATCCCTTTCCAGAAGCTCTATAAATACCTCAGCAACATCTGAAGACCAGTTTAGCTGCCGACAGCTCAAACTATCTTTTCACACAGACTGGCCTTTGCTTTCTCTTCTGCTGAAGGGATTCTGTTTATGTCTTGTGTTTTGCATCTAGGAGCCCATAAATGTTGGGTCCTTTCTTTGGTTGGTGTTTGCTGGGTGCCACCAGGGGCTGAATATCTTGCTTTGCAGATGTAGCAATGGCTCTGTCTTGCTCTTTGAAGGTGGCAGACAAAGGTCCTCCAAGACAGGTGACGGTGGAGCTTGAAGATTTGCCCCATCCAACCCATGTTTCTCCACATGTGTTTGGCTCTGTTCTCCTCACTACGGACAGAGCCTGGCTTCAGTCCCTCATCGCTTCCATCTGATGTGCAGCACCACACACAGAATAGGGGCACAGCATGTGTCTTAAAGCTAGCAAAAGGGAATACTTTCCCATCAACACATACAGTGGCACAAGTACGACTAGGTGAAAGTTTCACTATGAAAACCATCAGACATGGAAAAGAGCTGCTGCTATGCTGGAAAAGATTTTTAAAAGATTGTAAAACATTTAGGATTCACTGCCTTGGTCAACTGTAGCCGGCGCAGCCAAGAGGAACGATCCTCTCTGGGTACGTTATCCTCTGCTCTTGTTGCAGGGTGTGTTTGGTTTTGTCCCAGTGCCTCTAGGTACTGCCCAGCCCCAGCCCCGCACAGCTGGATGCACCAGCTCACTGGGCTCAAGCTTGGGCAGCAACTGCTCCACCCTGCCAGCAGTGATTTCAAGATGTTTTTGTCTGAAAATCAGTGCTACAGGGAGACATGTTGTTGTTCAAAGCAGAGTGACTACCAAATGCCTTCCCTCTCGCTCTCCATCTGATACAAGTGTAATGAAAACCTCATGCAAAGAAAGACAACAGGAACATTTTTTTCCCTTTCCCAGAGCACTGCAGTGAAAAACCCTGCATACTTTGTGGCCTCAGAAGACTTGATCCCCCTTTAGTCCCTTTCAGATGAGCTCCTGAGGTGGCCAGGTCTCTACCTGCACTTGATCGCTCCAGTTCCACTGAAAGCCTTCAGTGGTTAGAGAAAGAAATTTTGAACCCACCCTCATAGACACTTTTGGTTGGACGTACTTGCTTTCACTGTTTATAACACAGGAAAGCAACTTAAAAATAGACTTTTAACACATTGGATGAGTGATATTTATAAGACTCTGTGCTAGACTGTGGAAGGGCCATGTATCTATATCAGCAAATAGTAAATTAATTGAAAACTGTGGCCTTGGTCCTTCTGGAATCATCAGTGGCTTTAGAGCTGTCTAGGCTGGAAGTAGGTTTACTTGGGGAAAAGATTCATAAAGCTGCCTAGAGGCTGGGAGATGGGAGTCTCCACAAGCAGAGGAAGGAAAAGAACTGCATTTACCCACATCCCAGTAAGGCCTTTTGACCCTGAAATGGTGAGAAAAGAGGGATGTTTCTTCTTGCAGTTTTTTAAATCCTAGCTTCCTTTTTTGTTTGCTTTTCTTCCACAAGTCCAGAAATCAGCATTTTGTTCAGGTTGAAGGGGTTATTTTGTGCAGAAAAGAATGCCTTCTTTTGGTTTTGACTTTTTTTTTTCCTCCCAGAAGAAATGAATTTGAAATCTTTAATAATATAGTTCACTCCAGAGGGATTTTGAGCTGATTTGCTTTGTTTGGCTGATGTACTGAAAAATCACTTTTATTTTCTTAGCCCTAAGCAGCATCCAGTAAGCTCTTCTGAAATGCTCCGTATCTAGTCTTGTCATTTAATGGTGAATTTGAAGAACTAAAAAGTAAAAAAGAACATTTTTCTCTTTCAATTGTATTTACACTTTAATTGCAAATCCTCTGCCTTTGACAGCTCTGCCTATTTGTAGCTGGTGAAGCTGTAGCTGCACCCCTCTGAAAAACATAAAGATAACATTTAACATACTGTGCAATTTCCTGCAAAGGATAATATGGGATCCAAATCACCACTACAATTAACCTATGAAATTTTTGTGACATGGCAGTAGTAAAGTAACGAGAAACCAAAGTGGAATCAATTATGGGAACAAATCAAAATTTCCATCATGCTTTAAGATAAATGAAATACTGAAGCTTTCAAGGTGACATGCATTAAGAATGAAACCATTTATGGAATAAATGCGAGGTTAGAGCAAAATGCTTGCCCCTTTGGTTAGTTAGTCATAGTCCCAGAGATAGAACCATAAAATCAGAATCACCTAGGTTGGAAGATACCTGTAAGATCATTGAGTCCAACCATAAACCTAACACTGCCAAAACCACCACTAAACCATGTCCCTCAGCACTACATCTACAAGTCTTTTAAATACCTCCAGGGATGGTGACTCAACCACTTCCCTGGGCAGCCTGTTCCAATGCTTGATAACCTTTCTGGTGAAGAAATTTTTCCTAATATCCAATCCAAACCTGCCCTGGTGCAACTTGAGGCCATTTCCTCTTGTCCTATTGCAGGTTACTTGGGAGAAGAGATTGACCCCCACCTCTCTACAACCTCCTTTCAGGCAGTCTCCCCTCAGCCTCCTTTTCTCCAGGCTAAACAACCCCAGTTCCCCCCGCCGCTCCTCATAAAACTTGTTCTCCAGGCCCTTCACCAGCTTCATTGTCCTTCTCTGGAAAACTGATTTCCAGGTGAAGTCAGGCAAGACAGAGCAAGTGACCATGCTTACAAGGACCACAATGTTGCCTAGCTTGGCTCCATAATTTAAAAACTTTAAAATGTGTTTGTAACCCAGGGCAAAATTGAGTAGCGGGAGGCGTACCTGGGACTCCATGGCCTGGGAAGGGCCCTGCAGTGCCAACATGGTGACGCAGGGCACATCTCAATTCAGCTGGAATCAGATTTTGGCAGTGATTCAAAAATGCTACAAAACCTCTATACACTTCCCCAACCCCTACTGAAAACAAGAAGAATAAATAAAAATTTAAAATTAAAAAAATCCCTCCTACCGCTAGGAAAATATCACACTGCTCTGCTTAAAACTTTGGTGGCAGCTAAGGGAATGATACTGAAACCTCACACCCACCTTACGTCAGTCCTGCAAACATTTTAAGGTAGGTTTCAATGCTCAGTGTGTGGGCAGGTCCTGCTGACGTCAACCTGTTTTATTTTGTAATTTTCAAGATTCTTTTACATACCTTTCTGAGAGCCTAATGCCAAGTTTTTTCCTAGTTGGATGACTTAGCAGGTGTGACGCTTTCTCTTGGGCCTGCTCTTGGTCTGTTCTTTCTACTAATTTGCTGTGATTTTTCTGGTCAACCAGGTTGCACCTGGCAGGTGGAACACGTCATCCCACAGATTTTAGAAAATGAGAGACATGTTTGTGTTGAACTGCAGAATAAAGAGAAGAAATAACCCTTGCTAGAAAGCCAAAATATGAATGTGTTGGAGTCAAGGATGACACCATCTCCTGGCCATATTTCGACTGGCTCTTTTCCAAGACCACCCACTTTCAATTCTTGGTCTACATAACTGGCCGGCACCCAGCAGACTGGCTTTAAATCTCTTGCCCCTTTTGGTTCCCCAAACCTCCGCCTGACAAATAGCTTTAAAACTCCCATCAATAACTCTGCAGTTAACCATAACAGTGAAGGCAGGTTCCCTTTTTCGCAGGCATTAGCAGACCTGGAAAGAGAACAGGTAATAATTCAAGTGTCGTCCACTTCGGTGGCCCATGCCAACCTTGAAGGGAGGCCCTCAGTTCCGCTGGCTTCCAGAAATGCCACCTCACAAGCAGCGATTTTCTGAAAGACTCTACCTTGGTATGCGCATTGCAAAACTGCTGTGTTTGGTGGATAAAATCCCAGAAAATACACTATAGCAAAGCCCATGAGAGGAGCTGTAAGGTGTCCGCAGTTGCTGCAGCAGAGCTTTTGTGTAGCTGGGAGCCCCTGCACACACCGCTTACAGCAGAGAGCCAGGAGCAAGCTTCTGAGGGGCCACAGTTCCCAGGGCCCAGCTGCTATGTGGTGGGGCAGGGTGAGACTGGGCAAGAGGCTGGATTTCAAATTTCTGCTGCCTTCAGTGAAGTTCAGAATTTCATCTTTTGTGTTTTACTTCCCACTCAAAATCTCTCTGTCCTTCCCTCCATCTTAGTGTCACTGCATCAGCAGATGCTGGGGGACATTAGCATACTCCTTAGCATATTGCGGTGACTTTGGTATGTACAGTCGCCTGATTGCAATTAAAAATAATTTCTATTTCTGCTTAAGCACATTCAGTATATGACTAGATGTATACAATCAAGATTCCAAATCCTATGGTGACTTTCAAATAACTTCAAGCTATTTGACTGCCTGAGAGTTCCCAGGACTGAGACTTGTATAGGTACAGAAACACTGAAAACACAAACACAGACTTGAAATACTGTCTAGAAGTTTTATTGCTGTTTTTGTATTACTTTAATGTAACTCTGTATTCAGAGCACACATGACTTTGTAGGATGTAAACCTCCTGAAGCTGCTGACTGAAAAAGGGGATTTCTCATCCTCATCCTGTTGGCTATTTGTTGAAGGTTTTAAGTTGTAGACAGAACAGATCTGGACCAAAGTTATTTAAAAATAGCTTTGGGTAAAAAAATCAACTTTTCTACTGGATATTCGTTTATTGAAATAAGCATATACAATTTCAGGGTGCAGTTACTGCAGAAAACTTTCCCTGTCAGTCCCAGCTCTCCTTCTTCAGCCTTCTTTCTTTTCTGTACTAGCATTGACTAGGAGGAATTTAGTAAAGCCACATATCTTTTTCCAGCTGTGAGTTTAAGTCTGAAGGACAGGACATGTTGTCATCTTTTTAAATCAGGTGCGTGTAATGCCTATCTACAAGCTGTGCCTTTATTTTTTATTCAGCCTTGATAACAATTAATAGCACACTGTTAAGGAAGCCTTTCTCATTAGTAGTGTGAGGAAATCATAAAGGCACAGCTGGGTTCCAAATCGCAGTTTTTATTGCGTAGGTATATAAACAAACACAGCTTAGCTCCATATGCTGCATCCAGCGCTGGTGACTTCCACGGTGGAAAATGGGGAAATGCGTCAGGGAGGCTCGCAGGCTGCTCAGAGGGACATGTGCAGACCCCATATGGACCCCATACGCCAGATGCTGTGACGTGGAGCTGTGCACAGGAGCCATTGGGGCTCGGCTCCCCCCCAGTGTAACCAGACTGGCTGTACCAGGACTGTCTTGGTCCCGAAATTTCTGAAGGCTTCTGGCTGAATGGAGCCAGTTATCCAACACTGTAGAGTTCAAGTTCAAACAAAGCAACATCTAAGGCCCCTTGCAGGTTTAAATTGAGAGAGGGTTGGTTTTAAAGAAGCTATAGGACAAATTAAGAAGAAGAGTATTTTACATACATATTCAAGTGGGTACAAATGTCTCAAGTTTGAACAAAGAAGGCAAGGAGTAATGGCATAGCAAAATATTTTTCAAAAAGAGAAAAAGCAGAGAAGTTGTGATGGTGTTTTCACAATGCAAGGACAATAAAGCCTTCATCTCCTTAAAGGTGTTTCCAAGTGGACCACCACCAGAAACATCAGGTTGTCTTCTTCTGAGACAGCTGCCATGGGGCCGGTGCAGCCCCTGCCTGAGCATGCCCTTGGTGGTGGGCAGAAGACATGGACAGGGTGGTTCCACCAACAGAAACAAAGGCAGAAGCATGACTGAAATGTTTGCTTGCTGGGACCCGGCGAGACACCAACAGCCCCTTGCTCACCCTGGGTTTGGAGGCAGCCACTGGTGCCTGACACCTTTCGCAGACAAAGGGTGACAGTTGGTGGGGTAAGGCCCTCTCCTGCTCCTGGTATCTGATTTTAATAACTTGCCAGATGTTCTCCAGGCTCTGTGCAACGCTCTGCTCCCGCTCTGAGACCTCAAGACCCTGCTGTGGCAGAGACCGGTTGTGTCTGCACGGCTTTCCCACGCCACTTTGCTGGGTCTCCAGGTGCCCTTGGCCACCCTGCCCACACAAAAGCGGTGCCCCTGAGCAGCCGCTTTCTGGTTCAGCTTTGCAATATTTTAACCAAAACCGACCACTTTCTTGCAGGGTCCCTTGCAGGTGGACAGAACCAAACATGGCAAGGATCTTTTGAGGAAAAGGAACAAAATAATAAGTAATACTAACCCTGCAGTCATCTTTTGGCATTACGTGTTTTTAAGAAAAAAAACCAAAACAACAAAACCAACAGGTTATGAGACATATACCTTTTGAAAAAACAGTATCCTTCTAGATATTAGAATTAAAGCAGAAAAAATTTCCTGATGCTTGTATTTTACCTGAGGTCAAGTTTCTACAAAGAGGAGCAGAACAATGCGAATGATATATAGAGAGATAAACAGCTGGTGTTCCCAATGTATGGACCCTCAAGTGCGGGAAATTAATGACAACTCAGAACCCTGTTCCTCTCCAATTTCCTCCGTTAATGCACATGAACCAGTTAGAGTGCACAATTAGGAGGAGGCCACCTGTTTTCAATTATGTCAGAGGAGAGGGACCTGCCTCTTTTCTAAATGAATTGCAGATAAAGCTTGCCAGGAGTGGGCCTCCTTCTGTCCCGGCTGGCATAAACTGGGGAGGGCAGTAGCAGCCTGCAGTGTTACACCAGGGAAGGCAGAGTCCAGCCTGCTCAAGGGTCCCATCCCACCCTGGAAGAGCAACCGTAGGTTGGTCTGGCCAGCTTTGTCCTCCTTTTGTCCCACCATTTTCCACCATTCCTTGATTTATAATGGTCAACACATCTGTGTTTCATTCCCTGCCTTCAGTCTGAAAGGGGCGGGGGGAAGGTGGTCTCTCTTTCAGAATCCTTGTCAAGAAGATGGAGGTGCTGGAGTAATCTGAAGGGGAAGGGAGAGTTATTTTTGTTGACAGGATTTCAGCAAGTAACAGTTCTGGCTAATTACACTGCAATTGAATTGGCATGTTAATATGGACTTCGAGGGACTCTCTTTACTTTTTTATCCATTACAAAAGGATTTCAAAACACAGGCTGTTTTGCTTTAAAAACAGAAACATAGCAAATAAAATAGAGCAATTGAATTAATTTGCTAAACTCCCTCAGGCCCAGGCAATAACAGTTACCACTGGAAAAACAGATACTCCCATATGAGAAGCACTCAGAGAAGCTTTAGGAGAGCAGATGACCAGGGTAAGTGTCCCCAGTCACAAGAGAGATTTTTCTGTGCTTTTAATGACCTAAAACCTTCAGTTCACAATGATATTTTCATTATCATTTTTAATAGGAGAGAAAATAACTCTACATTCATATGGGAAGCAAAAATCACCATTTCAGATTTACATTAAGGGTAATTTATGAAAGTGCAGCCTTTCCCCTTTTCTTCCCCCGCATGCTTTAGAAGTTAGGCCAACTGGTGCTTCAAACTAATACTGGGAAAAAGCTTTCCTCTTGTCCAGCATGCTCTAAAATTGTCCAGTCCTTGTTCTGCAGCTTCTGGCATTGGTCACTTCTTGGAGTCAGGCTACAAAGGATGAATCTGAATCTAAAGGAATGGGAAAAAAGCTCTGCTAGTATGGGGACACATTAACATTATTTCTATAAAACACAATCTCTACAGTGCAGTAAAAGTTTCATCTGAGTGCCTGTAGCTGTTCAGCTTAAACTGCATGCACAAGAACACTATGAATGTACTTTGATTCATCTGGTCACACAACAGCTAAGTCATCTCAAGTATCTAAGACCAAGATTATGCTTTCCTCTAATAATAATGTATTCTGTGAGACTTAAAAATATAACATCAAAAAGCTGCTCTGAATGCCAACATCCCTCACAAGGTACTGTGATTTTAATGTGACACCATTAAATATGATACAATGTGCTGACTTAGCCTTTTCCTTAATTGCCTCCAATGGCACCATCTCCCAAATGCTCTTTTACACAGTAGGTGCTTCACTTGCTGAGTTAAATGCCACCCAACATAATCTCAAAGGAAAGGGTGCATTTACGCAAACCAACGCCATGCAAAAATATAGTATTTCTTTTGTCATGAAGTGCAGTGAAATTTTTTCTCTGCAGAAAGACAACTGCGGCACCATTGCACTTAGGATACAGACATGCTGAGAACGTGTCCCTGTGCTTACCCCGAAATGCCGAAGTGCCTGCAGTCCTGAGCCCTTTGGAGTCCTTTGCCCGGCTTTGCTTTACTGCTGCAGGGCGATGACTTAATGACCTCACCTGACCTAATATCACACGCCACGTGTTGCTTCAGCTTTCAGTACTGAAAGTCAATATTAAATCTCACATGAACAGAGCCTCTGAAAATGATGGATGAAAGGGAAAGGAAAGAAGTTTGAGCTTTTTGTGTGAATTCATGCATAATGATTAAACATGGCTCCTGCACTGAGTACCAGTGCAAAGACTCTCTGAAAACACATTCAAAATGTATTTTAAGGGCCTCAGAGGTGCACAAGCCATTTGTGGATCCTCTGCATGGGGTTAGTTTCATGATGTCTGCTTTTTCCCGAGAAAAACAGTGACCAGACATGTCCCTCAAAACACTGCGGCGTTGTTATTGCAGTGGGATGTGTGCTGCAGTTTGATGTGCATATCCACTGATAGCAATGGAAAAACTTCCATCCAATGAAATGGGCTTGAAGCCAGGCCCACAGTGAAGCCTTGTCTGTAGCTGTTACTGTGATGGTGGATTCTATAACAACTGTATCATAAAACACTTTACAAAAGAGTCATGAACTCTGGAAAAGAGTAAGGCTTATATATTGTATTTAAACAGAGGAAGTTGCTCAGTGACTTGGCAGCAAAGCATGACCCCCGGTTATGGGTAACTGAAGCCAACATCAGAGAAACTATATAAGCAGATAGTTAATATCAAGGCTCACATCTTTCCAGTCTGTTACTGATTCTTACAAGTATTTCTGAGCTGGATGTAGAGCTGGATAAGAGGAAAACGAAAGTGATGTGTGATGAGGGTGACAGGCCCCTGCATGCAGAGAGCCTGGGCATAGCATTTTGCACTCTGTCGGGTCACTGTTTGAAATTGTATTTTCAGTGAAATCAATAGCTAAATTCCTCTTGATGTCAGCGGGGCCAGAGTTTCTGATTTTGGACTAATAAAATGTCAAAGGTTGAAGTGAACTAGCTATCACAGAAAAAAAAAGGATGCAAATATAAATAGAATGGGGACAAATTAATAGCTGACAAATATTGTCTCCTAGTTGTATGGAAGACCTGGAAGAAAAAAAAACAAAAAACACCAGTACAAGGAATAAGCTAATCCCCAGGTTTCTGGTTTTAGATGATAAATAAATGTCTGAATAAATGGAGAGAAAGGAAATGAGAGGCAGGAACACATGACTTTTCACTCAGAAGGGTCTGAATCTTGGCTGGGAGAAGGCTATAGCGTAAAATAATTTTCTTTTAATCTCAGGCCAAGGTTTAATGGAATGGAGGCTTTAGTGACAATACTGGCTTAAATAGGTGCCTTTCCTGGCCTCTTATTTCCACTGCTGAGCAGCAGCACGCCATGCCCTTGCTGCACTGACACAACTATTTGTGGAGTCCTGCTGTAAACAGGCTCAAATAACTGATCAGGTTTAAAAATAAGAGCTCTGCAGGAGTGTTAGGAAGTTATTGGAAAGATGGTGATGCCATCAGACCTGGCACAGGCATGGACCAGGTGACACCAGGATGCTTGATCTGTCTTTGGATGTTCCCTGGATTTGCCAGGGAAAGCAGCCCTCCTTCTCCCCATCCTCCTGACCGTGGAGGCAAGTTGGGCTTGTATGGTATGATTAGGGCAACAGGTTTGGTACATTGCTCTGCATGAGCTGTAATCAAGTTCAGGACATGTATCTTATGCTCCCTTTTCCCATCTATTAATCCTCCTTTTTGCAGTGCTTTGTTTCTCCCTTTCTCCACCCCAGGCTTCTTCCAAATAAACAACACACCCCTAATTACTTTCTCTTCATGTAGCCCAGTTTTGCCACATCTGAACCAAATTTGATATTTCTGATACTGGTACCCAGGTAATAGTGTCTTTATATGGTGTTCCGGGATATGGTAGCCTATGTGCTGTCGGCCTTGCAAGGTCATACTCCCTGAAAGATTCCCCAGTGTTTCCCTCCAGTTATCTGTGACTTCTGGCCACTGCTCACTTAACACCTCCTTAACCACCTGCAAAATCCAGTCATGCCTTACAGCACTATCTGTAACTTTTGTCAGCTTCTCACATTGTTATCTCCCAGGTCCGGCAATTTCTCATGTCCTGTCCAGCAGTTTCCCACGTCCTGTTCAGTTAGCTTAACTTCATGCCAGGGCTCAGTCAGTGGCCTTGTCATCTGCCCACAACTCTAAAAAAGAGGAAGGAAGGGGAACACAGTGAGATAATATTTCTCAGTCATCCACTATCAACTTGAGAGACTGTAGTGAGCTGGGTTCCCTGGGAATCTCTCCTGGAGCCAATGCTACTCACTAATTTCATTAATGGATGATGAGATAGGTAAGACATCTAACGATTATGCAGATACTATGAAGCTGTGTAGGACTGTAAGCCATCTCAAGGACTGGCACAGAATTTAGATTAATCTTGTCCAGCTGGGGACCCAGTCTGAAAAAACACTAGTTGCGATCCAACAGGGACAAGCACGCTGCTCTGTGTGTCCATAGGGACCATCCGCACAAATGCAGGACAGAACAACCGGCTGCGGAGCTGTTTTGCAGAAAAAGATTGGGTGGTTTGCTGATTACAGGATGAACTTGGATCAGTAACAACAAACTGCTGAGAAGAAAGCACCCGACAGTGAGAGGTACAGACAGGAATGCCATGCGTAAGATGAGAAAAAAATGATCCTTTCACTCTGTTGGGTCTAGTTGTGAAGATGTTGGTTGGTCTGCTCTGTCTAGTTGTAGGGACAGTTCTCCAAGAAGGGCTTGAGCTAGAGAATGTTTCAGAGGACAGCAATGAGAACCAGTTCTAAGAAACAAGACTGGTGAGGAAATATTGAAGGAAATGAAAATGTTTAGGCTAAAGAAACGAAAAATGAAGGGAACGATGCCAGCAGTCTTCAAATACATAAAAGGTAGCTGCACAGAGGAAAAAATACACTGCTCTTTCATGTGCTCAGGGCACAGAGGAAGAATTAATGGCCTCAAGGGAAGATTTAGGTTAGTTGTGAGGAAAGCTTTCTAATGAGCTTTGGACAAAGCTCTGGACCAGCTTGACTGGGGAAACTGGGGAAGTTCCAGCAGGGAAAGTTTTTGAGAACAAGCTGAAGTAACATCTGTCAGGAGAGGTTAAGTACAACTGATCCTACATTTAAGCTGTGAGATTGACCTCTTGAGTTCCCTTCCAGCCCTGTCCTCAGTGAGCCTGTGAAAGTTCCCACAGTGAGAGGAGGATTTGCTCAGTATATCATTAGCCCTTCTGATGCAAGCCATCAGGCTGCAATAAGGGCTCCTTTGGCTGTTTCTATTAGGAGGAGAAACTGATGGTAGAATTGGGGATTTGTGACAGAAACCTGTTTGCACTGAACCCAGTATAAACACTACAGCAGAGGCCATTTTCTTTGCTTACAGTTTTCAGGCTCCTTTCAGCCAACTCTCAGACCAAAAATATCCACAGAGGAGTTTCTAGCTAGTATATCGCCAATGTTAAGTCAAGCTGCATCTGGTGGTTTTTTTACTGCCTTCTCTTTGAATTATTTCCAT
Source organism: Burhinus bistriatus (assembly GCA_013397275.1). NCBI lineage: Eukaryota > Metazoa > Chordata > Aves > Charadriiformes > Burhinidae > Burhinus > Burhinus bistriatus. The sequence continues at coordinate 195,826 of VYXH01012333.1, read as the reverse complement.
CTTTCTACTATTCCCCTTTTAGAGACACCCAAATCTTCACCTTCCTCTTTTCCTCCCTGCATCCCATCACTGCTTTGTATATGTTTTGATTTTGGGAGCAGATGCCTGGTAGTATACAGGTATTTCTTTCAGTCTGTTCTTTCAATAATTGAAAGTTGAAGGAGGTTACTTAAACATGCTCATTCAGAAAGATTTAATTCAAATCAAACCAATATTATGAATGACTAAAAACTCTGCAAACCATAAAATGGCAACATATGCAGGTGTCAAAAATGACTTAGTGTTAGTCATGATTGTGAATGATGATTTAGGTGGAAAAATTGTGAAGAGGAGCTTAACAGAGCTAGGTGAATGAAAAATAAGTTATGTAGTCTAACACTGGCAGATGCTGGACTGTGCAGAGTCTTGAAATTATGCAGGTGAACTCTGCTTAGACTGGAAAAAAAACCAAAAAGTCAGCTGCAAAACAGTTAATGTTAGTGGCAGATGCTCTATTCCTGTTTAACAAGTACTTTCAGGCTTTTTTTGCCTGAAGAGCAGTGTCTCTTTTCTCACATTAATGGAGATGGTTCTTTTAAAAACACCAAGTTAAGCAGCAAAGAATAAAACATATTTATTCTAAATGGAAAGGCAATTACCTCAGTGATGTTCCTCTGGGCATAAAAATCTACATGCACCACTCAGTGGAGTTATGGTAACCTGCTTTTGCAAGTCGTTTAGCACGTGGAATTGAGTTGTTTTTAATTGCTTGTTGAATTACCTGGGTTTTAGCTCTCAGCCCTTCCAGTTGCGAATCGGCTACAAGCTGAAGTGGGAAATACAGAGAAGCTGTGGGTTTCAAAAGAAGCCTATATAGTGCTTTCCTCTTTGTATAAGGAATTTCCAATCTGAATTGGAATTGTTCTCTCATCGGAAAAAATATATTGCTGGGGATGCACCATTCAGACATCTAAATTCTTAGTCAGGTTCTCCTAGATGGAAGAAGAACAGCTTTTAAGTAGTTTTGACTTAGTTTCTACCTATCAAAGGCAATCGATTGCCTCAATGTTGTCTCCAGCTAATGTGAAGGAACAGTTTCACACCCATATAACTAGTTTTGTTTGAAATTGTTTGGTATATGAAAAGATGAGATTAACTGGGATTTTTAAATGGCTGGGTTGTCTTCAGTTAACTGAGGATCTTGGTTTGGGTGTTAAGAAATCCATTCTGACCCCTGCTGTTAGTTTTGGGGAAAATAACATTTTCAGCAGCAACAGTAATGCAATCCTGGAAGCTGATCTGGAGAAGAAATGGTATCACCACAAAATGTCAGTGAGTTGAAAGCCAACTACTTGAGGCTAACCCAGACTTTACTGGTTTCTACAGTTCAGCAACTGAAACTCCCACCAAAGTCCAGGGCAAACAACCATGTATTTGCTTCAGCAGGGCCTGGCCAGACCCCTGCAAGGGAAATCTGCTTTACTGCATCTCCCACATTGTCTCTTCCTTGGGGGCCTCAAAGTCCCTTCCTCTGCTCTGGATCTGTAGAACCAAGGCAAACCAGCTCCTCTCACTCCTCTATGACCAGAAATAATAGTAACTGGATTTTTGTCTCAGTCTCTCGCTCTTCCCATGCTCTTTTTTGTGCAACAGTGCCTGAATCTCTGAGAGTTCAAACATCTCAACCTTCTATGCCCCTGAAAATATCTTCCTGTGTCCTTTAAGCAGTCCTCCTGTCCACAGAGCTGTCCCAGTGCGTTTGCACTGACACTGTGTTTGGATAGCAATGATGCTCTTCTGTCATCTCCACAGGCATGTAATGACAGGCTTTTGTATAGTCATGATGTGGAAATTCACCTTCTGCTCAGCCAGGTGTATAGCTACACAACGATAAAGGAAAAACGAATGCATCATGAATTGGAGGAACAGGACTGCTTGCAGACTGGGAGATTTTTAACATTTCAAACACCAGGGAAGCTGGACCCTCAAAAGCAACCCATGCCCATGCCTCACAGCCCTATAAAACAGAGCTGTGTTGGCAAGTAAAAGCAATGCCAAGTCCCGCGCTCAAGATACCACTTAATACTTTGCAAATGTGCATGTTTTCTTCTGTCTTATTTGTTTGCTAAATTCCAGCCTGACGCAATTTGAAGCAGCTGGGACCTTTAAGTCCTGTGGTGACCCTGCCCTTCCTAAAATCTGAGCTTTCAGCACCATGCTGTTCCTTGTCACCACAGGACTCTGCCTCCTTTTCATCTGGCAACAAGGGTTGTGCAGCTGCCACCAAACCCTTCAACACCTCCAGGTCTTCTCAGTTGCCACAGTCCTGTACCTTGGAAGGAAGATGTCCGGCTGACTCCCTGCCCTGCCCTTTTTTACCATGGGAGAGACAAGGACATAACCTCGTTCAAATGCTAAAGCTCTATCCTCTCTTTATCTTTGAGCCTTGGTGATTGTTTACAGTGGATTTCTCTGAATGCTTTGTACCCAGTGTGGGTGACTAAATCCCATCCTGGGGAAGGTGGTATCAGCTGTTCCCACATGCCACAGCGAAGAGCACACTGTGTATCCTGTTTTGTGTTGCTTCATCCCAAAGTTGCTAGGATTCTGCCACCTAGCAGCCCATTTAAACTGGCCAAGAAATATCGGATTCCACCTTGTTTGCTGCTCATAAGCAACAAAGCTTGGAAAGTGAACCAGAGGAGAATAAGCACGTGCTCTCTGCTGGAGGAGCATAGATGCTACATAGAGAGCCCACACATCGAGGTCCAAACTAGGCTGTGACAGGGAGCATCATGAAACAATAGCACACTAAAGGTAGAACAACCCTAATCAAGTGTTGAGATGAATACAATGGAGGAGCAGCCAAGAAAATCATAGTCTCCATGTGCCACTGCTTTTGCCAAGCTAGCTTCTATAGCACATGCAGCCTACAGACTCTCCAGGCCCTGCTGGGCTGTGTGTTGCACTGAGCTGCCGACTGCTGTGATGAAAACTCAAGGAGGAATAAGTTCGGTCAGCACATACATTACATCACACTTTTATTTTCATTTTCCCCTGCAAATTCTAACTGGCATTTTTTTCCCAGTGTGATTCAAATACCAGTCTGAGGAGGTCATTCAGAAGAGGATTTGTTCTTTGCTTAGCTGGCTGGAAACGAGCATTATGCTTTGGACACGGCTGTGCTTTAAGACCCAGCTAAGGCACAAAATGCACCATTTCGATGTCCTGCACAAAGCTGCAGCCTCCTTTTTCACTGTTCTGCAGTGAGTTACCCACTGGAGTAAGGCAACGAGGTATGTTTTTCTGCACTGACGTAGCCACCACTGGCAGAGACAACAGCACTGCAGCACCCTCAGGTCAGGAGTTCTGGTTTTCACCCTGTGGCTGATTAAAAGCTCGTAGACATTGCTGGAAAGTCTCCCATTGACTCTGATGGTCTCTGGAGCAAACCTGCACACAGCATTAATGCAGTGATAGACTGCAGCTGCACATCAGACCATGTTCTGAGCAGGGATGAAATCCAGGACCACGTCCTCGGTTCAGCAGATCATTGCTCCACGCGCTCCCAGGGGAGAAAGGGTATGTATGAAGTCAAGCAGGAGGAGATTTACTGAACAGAATGACGCGACTGTCCTGTCCCATTAGCCACAGCTGCTACCACATGTATGCTCTCAGCTGTGTGATGTGGCAGCGGCCATGTAACTCCTGAATGCCCCCTGCTCTCCATCCTCACAACAGCTGCATCCAGCCCTATACGCATATGGAAATGCCCCCGTGGAAGTTGTTTCAAGCTCGTTACAGCTGTGACCTTGCAAAGTCCAGCTCGGCAAGCTGGCAGAGCCAGCAGCGCTCTGAAGTTGCTTTTAATGCAGAAGAGGTCATTGTAAAATTCCTCTTCTTTCTAGTTATGTCTTCCTTACAGGAAGTTTTTAACATGGCTTTGGTCCAGTTGGCTCTCTGAGGAAAGGAGAGTCTTTCAACACATAAACCTGCTCTGAACTTTATGATATTTTTTTTAAAATTTAAAAAGTTAAACATGTCAATTGTCAGTTGGTTCAATGAAAGAAGGGAGAGGAAAGAGGTAGTTTTAGGCATGTGAGACCTCTTGTTATTAAAAACAAAATGGAAATTTAAAACCAATCAGTGCTGCATATGGGCCCAAATGATCTCTGCAGGCAATGGGAATGCAAATAAAGAGGGTTATTTTAAGAACTCAGTAAGTAATCAAGTTCCCATTTAGGCTGGACTGATCACAAGCAAATGAATAGTTCCTTCAATTTCAGAGCGTGCAGCCTTGGGAAGTCACAGTCCTGCAGTGGCTAGCCTTTGAAGTAGTTTGCAGCCTCTCTGTGAGAGTTAATTTGAGGACAAAGGGAATAAAATAGGAAGCACACAGCTTTGTCGATGTGTGATATGTGTCTTATCTGTTCCAGAAAGCATTCTCCCAGAGGGAGGAAAAAGGACTGATCTTCACTGGCACAGCAAGGCCTTTCTGCCAACACTCTTACAAACGGTCTGAAGTAGATAAAAAACCTTCTTCAAAATCCGTCCAGATCATCCCTGACTGGTAATGTTTTCAGACACTTTTATGAGGAATAAGGACTATAGAGACCTCTTTGAAAGGAGCCAATAGTGCCACTGTCTCCAAGAAAAATTACTCCTGAGGCCACTTGTGGTCTTAGAAATACTCCTTTTGGTCCAGCGCAATAGGTACAGATGGACTAGCAACAAAATGAATATGACTGTGACTGCAGTGCACTTATCTGGATTGGCAGCAAGGGACTTCTAGTGGCAGAACAAGGGATTTAGTGGAAAGCAGACATCTGAAATGGTAAAGGCCAGGCTCAGCTCTGGTGTAAGCAGCACAAGTCTTAGCCATCCAAGATTCCATTTGTTTTAAGTACTCCCCAAAATGAAGCCGTGCCTTCCTCTGTTGTGCGGCTATATATCCCCAACGCAGTATGAGTCTCATGAGCAGATGAGTCTCTGCTGGGTCTTACCAGACCCCAGGAGCACAGCCGCAAGGTCCCACACTGAGCTGGGTGGCTCAATGCTAGCTCTGTAGTGACTGACGAAGAAGTTGCATTTCCTTTGGGCCCATCAGGGAAACTGGGCCCATAAAAGAGAACTGGAGACCAAATAGCACTTTGTGAGCTTGCCTCTATCACCACGGGGAGGCCAATGGATTCCTGAGCTCAACAGAATTTAGATCTGACCTTGTTTTAGCCTCTCATCCAAGATAAGCCAGCTAATTCAATCTGCAAGCCTGACTAACTTGAGTAAGAGACTTTTGTACCCAGACAGACAGCATAATTATGTAATAATTCAATTGAATTTCTGTTGAAGATGTATTCCTAGAGTAAATACAATTATTTAGACATGTATCAGGAATTCAGGATGAGCATAACATAGAAATTACTTGTGTTGAGTGATCTTCCTGGATGTTTTGTGGCTGTACACAGATGACAAAGATGTCTAATCTAGTGACTGAGGACTTACCTCAACATCTTCCCAAGGTGAGGACTGACATAAAGAATTTTCAGGTCTGGTCATCTGCATGGAAAACAGGGAAAAATGGACAAAAATATACAATGAGCAGACTGAAAGGAATTTGTGGGAAAGCTAAATTACCATAACTTTTATTTTAGTTTTGTTCTGTTGCTCTAAATGTCAGATAAATGAGTTGATAGGTATTGGAAAGCCATTTTTTTGTGTGTGTCTGTGTGTACATATAGGTATCTCTCTCCGTGTACTAATATACAAAATTTGCCCAGAACCTGCTTCTTCTCAGAATCAGCAACCCATTAGGCTCAGGGCAAAGTGCAATTTCTGTTGAAAAACAAAGGATAATTACAGTTCATTAGCAGACTAGGCACTCTGTTCTCTTTCACTTTACAGCATTGCCTTTTCTTTCTATTGAAGCAATGCTGTATCATGTATTTTTTTAAAAAAATGCAGTATAACTGTAAATGCCAGTAAGGAGAAGAAAAACACTTTTAAGCCTAGAGAAATCCTCCTGTTCTTTAAATTTGGTGGGTAAAATCTTGGACTTACAGAAACCAAAGGCAAGACTTCCACTCATTTTAGCGGGGCCAGGATTTCCACATGCTTTGTGTATTCTCAGTGTGTATAACTTGAACCCTTCTAAAGAGATTTATAGCAGGCAGGAGAAACTACAACACTATAAAATGTTGGTGTGTACATACAAAGAGAATTAGCAGACACAAAAGACTTTGGCACTTGAAGTCAGGTTTGAAAATGTAGCCCTTTATCAGCTTGAGCAAATGCATGTAGTAAATCCTGATAATTCCTGTAGAACTGCTTGCACATTTTTGAGAATGTGGTTTCTGTGTATTATACTCTTTGCTTGCCTAAAGCCGGAATCTGCAATCAGTGGAAGTTCTGTCTGAGCAAGGACTTAAGACCGCGTCCCTGTAATGCATTACAGAATATTCTGTTCCCCATGTATTATCTCCACAGACAGTAAATATAGATGTTAAATCTGGAAACTTTCTGTGGGGAATTCAATTGATTTTCTGTACACAAAAATACTACCTATACACTGAAACACATGAGCTCTTATTTGCAGAAAATCGCACACCCAGATACAGTGCAGAGTTTTAAAATGTTATGCCATGAATTTTGCACGAAGAGGAAACATGATCGAAGAAGTCTAAAGAAGTCAAACTGTGATGCTTTAAACAAACAGCCCAGCGTTAAATGAATACATCTGAGATTCCTCCTGGTAATAAAAGATAGCAATCGTATTTGCTGCACTACATAGGTAGACACAAAATTAATCTTGAAAAAGATCTTTAAGCAACCTAAATTCCCTGACAATTATGAAATTCAAAGTTGACTACTGATGGGCAAGGAAAACTCATTTTTAAATTCAGGGTTTCCTGGGAAATGGAAAGCACAGTTGATAGGCAGGTTAGTGTAAAATCGGCTCTGGATTTGCTTTCATAGCAGGTCAGACACAGGCCACCTTTGACTGTGGCACATGCATGGCAGGGATCTGCTCCCCAGCCTTTCGCCCATGAGTTCGGTGCCTGGACAACAGCAATAGCTTCAGCAGAGGCATTTCCGAGAATTGTCACATTCCACTTGACTCCCTGGCCCTTTGCTGCCCGCCTAGGGAGGCCAGCCGTGCATGGCACAGTGCTGTGGCAGCCCGCCTGCCGCTGTGTCCCTGCGGGCAGCTGGGAAGGGGCTTCCCAGGGGAGCAGGAGCCTAACACAGGGGGCCATGCTGGACCAGACTCCAGAGCTCTGGCAGGGGAGACACAAATGCTTCATTAGACAAACAAACAAAGAAAAATATTATGAATCCAGACAACATTTTAATTTCAAATGTCCCCAAGGAAGCAACGTATTGCTGGATGCTGTTATTAGGTCTTTCAGGAACATGATGCAGTGTGCAATAATGCCTCCAGCTCACCGGGCACGCACATTTGAACTGACATGTAAGTTGTGTGCCCTGGCCTGAGTAGAAGTGAGCTAGTCACCACTCGGGGGGGGGGGGGCGANCCACAGCCATGGAGCTGCCTCTCCAGCCACTCTTGCTGGTCGTACCTTGACTGCAGCTCGGGGAGGTAGAAAATCTGCATGCAGAGAGCACACAACCAACCCACCTAGCAACGCACCATCTTTTGATGTTCTTGCTCCCGTGTTGCCCGTCCCTGAGCCTGCCCCCAGGACTGTGGGGCTGAGTGCCTGGCCATGGGGAAAGAAAGGGGCAGGTCCATGAACCTGGTCCCCCTCTCTGAATGTAGCTGGTGGGTGATCTCCGCTGTGACAGGCAATGGCAGACTGGGCCCAGTGGCTTTGCTGGCCCCACATCTTTCACCCCATGGGGTGCTCAAGAGAAGGTTGGTCAGGTGCCCATGCCATCCCCAGCCCCAGGTGCCGGGGGGGTCCTAGCAGTGAGGAGTTTGGAGGGGAGAGATTGCCCAGGGGGGCTTTCCCCGCTTCTCCTCACACAGCCGGCACTGCTTGCCCACTGTGGGCTCAGAGCCAGCTGGGGTGGCAGTGAGGCCATGGGCATCCAACATGGGGCCGATAAGCTGGCTTGGCTCTGGGGCTGCGTGGGGCAGACAACTCCTGGGGAAGCTCGCCCACCCCAGGGGCGAACCTGGGTTTTCCTGCAGATGAGAACAAAGCAAGTCATACTGGTTTCAAGGCAGCACGTTCGGCTCTGATGGAACCAGCGGTGGGGGGAGGCTGGTGGGGAGGGAGCCAGGCTCAAGTGCCACAGCGCAGAAGTGGAGGCCTCTTCAGGCCACCCCAGCCTCCATGAATGGACAGTGCTGTGGTGGCAGCCGCCGCTGAGGTGGCAGCACAAAGGACCATATCCAATGCCCTCTCCACAAAGGCACCCTGGTGGAGAAATCACTGACTACAGATGGTGTCTGCTCCCCCACAACACAGCAAGCAGGGCAAGCGGCTGTGCAGACACCCAGGCTCCCCACCACAGCCTGGCGTGCCCAGGGCCCGTGGGGTGTCCTCCCCTCCACAGGGGAGCACCTTCCCTGCAATGGACCCCAGGGCATGCCCCAGGTGCAATAGGCTGATGGCACTTGAGGCTTAGCCCCTCCTCCCACCCCAGATTTCACTAAAACTGGGGTTTACAAGTCACTGTGCTGTGGCACTTTATAAAGTACAAATTGGAATTGCAGAGGGCAGCCACTTTGTAGGCAAACAGAGTGGCCATTATATGCTTAGCAGTGTTCAGGGCCCTGAACATTAGGGTCTGTTTTATGGAGGGAACAAATACAGGTCAGAGGGGTGAGGTTATCCTGTCCTCGCTGAAAAATGCACCATGACTTCTTTAAATACTGTCTAGTCAGCAACCAGAGAGACCTCACCGAAAAAGACTCTTCCAGCCCTTTCAGTCAGATTACTTTTCAAAGGTGATAATCCAGGCTGATAATAAAGGTATTAATCTAAAGTGCTGCCTACGCATTTACCTAAATGCCCATAAACTGTCAAGCTGTAAAAGCAAAATGTTTTATTTAATTCCAAAATAGACTTGCATAACCTTAACTCTCTTGCTTGGTGAAAGGAAAACATCATGCGTATAAAATACACTATCCAAGATCCAAAGGCAGTACAGTTTCACCCTCAGGCTTTTCCACAACTGTTGTGCTTGGGGCTGCAATTAAACTTTTCAACTTCAGAAAGATATATTTTTTAAAATGAGAATAATCCTCCAAATTATTCTGACACAAGCTAGAATGTTTACTTTGCATAAATCAATAAGGACTGGAGAACTTTAAACAGGATTCAAGGTGCTGCAAGAAATTTACCACCTACAATACTGAGGCCAAGGCAGCGCGGGGAGTGTTTCAGTGACAGGCAGAGGTACATGATGGAATCAGTCAGGGGAAAGATTTATTTTCTTCTGCTTGTAGGAAATGGATTTCCTAAGATCTTAGAGCTATTGAAACACAGTTCCAAACCCTTTAACAATCTGGGTCATACATTATGTACATGATACTCCCTTGCGTATTTTACAAAGGATTACAATGATTAGTAGATATTATAAGAAGTTGCTGACATGAACAGTATGTGCTACAGATGGTTATAAATGCATCAGTAGGAGCTTGATTCTAAAGATCTCATTAACCAATGGTGTCTGTCTTCCTTCCTTTCTAAGCACAGTGAAATACCTGGACAGTTGAGAAGGTTTTCAGTCTAATCTTATCTAATAATTGATCATTAAATGAACAAGAGAAAAGCCATCAGGGCAAGTATATAGACTTAATACGTGGAAGTAGTGTGATCAGAAGCAGTGTCCCAACACCCATCGCACTCATGTTTCTGGGATGGGGCAGCAGGGCAGCTGTACATCCGCACGTACAGGCTCTCCGCTAGCTCATCTTGCCGGGAGTGGATGTTCACAGGTGTTTAGGGAAGGCATATATGGAACAGGGTTGGTAAAATGTGCTCCTTCCTCAGCAAAACATCTATACTTCCAGGGACCAGAGGATTAAAGACAATAAGAGGCACTTTAAATCACAAATTTCAAGAAGTCAGGGGTCTTTCTTTAAAGTTTGCTCTATCTATGTGCTTCCCAGATAAAACCTTCCATACTTTAATTCCCAGGATACTTTACTAATTTTCATTTGTTGAACTATTTCAGTTCAATCTGAGTTTAAAGCAACAATTTCTCTTTTGCGCTCAACTCCCCACTTCTTGCCCTGCCCCACGATCAGAAGCAAATTGTGATATTGAGTACACACGGTGCTTTTTGGCTAGTTTTTATTTCTTGTTTGCACAAAAATGAATTACAAACCTGTGCTCTGAGGGGCCTGACCCACTCTGGGTTATGTGTGCTCCTTTGCCTCAGTGCAAGTCTGCACAAGCAGGGCATCTGGCCCCACGTGACTAATCAATTAATATACCAAGAAAGGCTGATTGTGAAAACAGTTTAAACCAGTTGGCCTTTTCAAAGTGGTACTTCTTTCTGCTCTTGCCAGGCAAGAGAAGAGTTACATTCCCCTTTATATGACAATTTTAAAAGAAGTTTGTTCAAAGCAAACAGTAAAATGAGCTTAGAGGAATTCCTGACTCTATCACAGAATGATGTATGCAGCCTTCTGAAATTTTTGCAGTTTGTTAGAATCAACAGATTGCTTAAAGAATCCAACCATCCACCAACCAAATACTTTCTGTTTGACATGATATTATGGTTTCCTTGGACTCCATCTGCCCTTCACTTGTGTTATACTTATCTTGCAAATTCTCTGGAGCAAGAAGCACCTTCTTATCCCCTGTTTGCAGTGTCCCCAGCACAAATAGGTCCAAGCTAAGGCTGGTGGTTGTTGTCATCACAGAAATAATTGCAATTATCAGATTTACAGTGGAGCCTCCATAGCCCTTCTTGAGGTTAGGCAGCTCTGTTTCCCTTAACTTTACAGCCTGATTCGCAAACCACACTTATTCTGGGGAGTTTCTGACAGAAACTTGGCTTTTAGCGAGGACTTAAACCCATGAATTGTTGCTATTACACTGTATTGAAATGCCTTCTTGAACAGGGGTGGACTGAAGTCCACATATACATATTTTGCTGTAGGTGTTTTTTAAAGCCCACTTCACTGGAAGATGTGTTGCCTGTCTTACTCCTCTCCAGGCCTTAATTTCATGCGCTTTTGAGCCAGATTGTTTCTCCGAGGTGACACAGTTCCTCTTCCAGAGTCTGCAGTGGGCTCCCAGCCACATCGTTAGTGCCCTCAGGGAGGAAGTGTGACCCCATGCAGAACGAACCAGGCTTCCTACCCTGGGCCTTGAATTACTGGAACTGCAGACGCTGTACTTTGCATTATTCATTAAAAACAAGTCTTTCCTCAAGATCCCTTCTGTGAACATCGGTGGCCAATCTGAAGCATCAACTGCACAAGCTACTATTCTTGCTGGGATTATTACTAATATGCATTATAATAAGAAAGCTGCTCCCTATTCCTAATGAACAGAGAGGATTTAAACATCTCCCTTCAAGAGAAAACAGGTGATTCATCTCTCTTACTGGGAGGAAAGACTGACATATGTTGAGCATATTGTACCCTCTCTTATGAAGTTATAAAGCTTCCTCTGTAGGCAAGGATCACTAAGAAGAAAATGCCTTCCTTTGCTCTCCCTTCCCCCCCAAATGGGAACCATTTGATCCTTCCCTACACTATAAACAAAGCTCCCTGTGTGCAATTGAGAAGAGCTGTTCAAAGATGTGAGATGTACAACTGAAGTCAACCACAGAAAGAATGGCTGATGCTTGGCTAAATTTAATTAAAGTCATTCCCTTACTTAGGCTGGGAACCCAGACAATCTAAAAATACTTTAGCTCTTTTTTCTGACTCTGATTTTAGGCATGTGCTCTGTGTTTATTTCTTTTGGGGGACAGAAAATGTTACCTAAGAAGTTGTTGGATTTATTTTAACATGGGCTTTTCACAAATCCTTTTTTGAAAGCTGGAGTATAGATTTTACAACAGGTGGGGAATAGCACACATCCTATGGATTGATAAAATATGTTATAATCTATACCCATTTGTCTGTTGAAAAAATGCAGGTGCCTGTTTTATGGTGGGATTTTTTTAGACTGCAGGCTAACTAAATAGCTGAAGCAAAATTCTTACTCTTATTTTTTCCAGCTTGTCACACAATTCTAATGCCATCAGCTCAGCTTCTGCAAAATGGTCTTGAAAGTGCTCACACCCAAATTTTCTCTTTGAGCAGCAGGACTGGATTAACACAAAGAATGCTGCTTTACACCATACTGACGTCTGTGTATGTGCAACACTGCCATCTCTGACAGATAGTCTGATCTGATCTTTCTGGCTAATTTTGAAATAAGTCAAAAGGAATTCTCCAGCTTCCTCTGCATGACTTTGTTTTGAGGCCTGGATCATAAAAATATATCTAAGATCAAGGAAACCAAAGGATGCAAGCTGAAAAGTTTTCAGTAAATTGGTTGATTGTCATTATTAGATACACAGAAGCAGAAAACAACTTTTTATAACAGTTTTTACATCCTTGGTTACTCCTTTCAGTTTTATTAACTACTGAGAAAGAATGAAATGACCTGCCAGTCACACTGGCATATGAAAAAAATATACTTGAAAAATGTGGTTTTTCCCAAACGTGGTGATAGAAATGCTGTCTTTTTAATCTAAACTTCAAATGTCAAGCAAAATGGTGAGTCAATTTCAAGTTTTTATAAGCTTTATAGCTGATTGGAAACAAGATTATATTTTCAATCTTTTCAGCTGAAATTGTTGATCCAAATGAAATATCTAGACCTAAACAGCAAATTTTTCATCTTATATGAGCAAGAGCTCATTTTTTGTGCATATAAAAGTAAGCATCTCATAGTATGGCTGTAATACCTACATCACAATCCATGATGTTATGAAAGAAGAATGCAATTAAAATTAAATTTAAAATCAATTAGCTACCAAATGGACAATGGTATAACAAGAATAAGAGATGGCACAACTCATTCTTTTCTCTTATAATCTTAAATTAAGATGCTCATTCTCACTCTCGCAAAACATCGATCTTCACGGTATTTTCACAAAGCACTTAACATACTGCCACATAATTTTTCTAAAGCACCTTCAGTGTTTCTCTAAGGACTTGGGGGATCTCCTATGGGTGCTCTGCCCCTACCTTTTGGGAACGAGCTCCTCACAAAGCTCTAGGAAAGCAGCTCTCTCACTCTAGCTGCTGCGGTCAGCCTGGCCACCCAGCGGTCATCTCTTCTGACCTTTCAGGTCCATTTCCCAAGTCCAGACGCTACTGGACTCATAAAGGAGCTCCTCCAAAACAGTTTCCTCTGGAGGTAGATCTGCAGTCCTGGCATCTACCTCCTGCGTCCCTTCTCCGGCCGCCTTCTCCCTGGCTGTTTTCTCAGCCTCTTCTGGGCCCAGCAGCAGCTGGGGAAGAAACTGCTGCTCTGACAAATGCATTCATCTACAATTGGATAGTCTGTGAAGCTGCACACGTGGGAGAGCCCTACTGAATATATACACCCAGGCACTGGTGGTACCCCTGCACAGAGAGCTGCTGCCTCACTAATGTGCTTCAAAGCCTGAAGAGAGAGTGACTATCTGCACAGTGGTGTCACATTCTTCCCAGGGATCTCCCCATCCAGGGAGTGGGGAGGCACAGCGGCTTGGGTCAGATTTTCTGGGCTGCCTAGGAGGGCACCAGCAGGATGAGCCTGGAGGCTCTGGGTGAAAGCTGCTCTCCACAGGGACAACAGCTGGGAATGCCGGGACAGCAGGCTGCTCACATAGTCACAGCTCCTCTGCCACACCGGCAGCCCCAGCCTTGAAGGGACTGCGTGATACACCCCCACGCTTGGCTCCCACTGCACCACCCACAAGGTGGAGGTTTCACCACATCTCCTTGCCCCGCAGACCAGCTGCAAGAGCTGCACCAATACTGCTGTACAGCTATCACGCGTCCACCTGAGCTACCTGCAGCCAAGCTCCTCTGGGTACTAGAGAAGCCCATCTGTGGCAGCAAGGGGCCACGAAGGAGCTAAAAAGCAGATGAGCCTCACGTGGACTAAGCCCTGCATCTGGACGGTCTGCCAGAGAAGGGATGTGCTGGGGGGGTTAGTTACAGTGCCAGCTCTGCCCCATGTGGCCCCACAGCCTGCCCCTTCCGCAGGTCGTACCCACCCTTGCTGTGCAGTGCAGCCGCACGTCTCTGGAGTAGCCAGGGTCTCAGAGGGGGAAGAGAGGGTCCCTCGCCCCTCTACCATTGCCGCCCGTGGGTATTGTGCTTGGAAAGCTCCTTCTCCCACTAGTGTGGGCCTCCCACACACTCTGCTCATAAAACTCCCCCTCCACCCCTCCACCCTCCCATCGCCCTCAGCTGCTGCAGTCACGTGCTTCAGGGAGGCATCACAGCTTTCCCAGGTGATGCAAGTGATGGTGAAATAAATGCAGTAAAAGCTTGATTAAAAAAAGCGACCTTCTGTCAAAACAGGTCTTGAGCCCTGAATGGGGACCAGACTGCAGAGGGGTTTGTACAAGAAAAGCAAAACACTAGATTTTATTTTTTCTGCTACAAAAATATATGAATAACCACACTTATGCTAAGCATATAAGCACACATGTGGAAAGACTTGCAGTAAAGTATGATTAAGACCCTCAGCATTGCCAAAGCAGAGCAATGGCAAGCAGATGTTTTGTAAGGCCATTTGGTACTCCAATATCATGGCAGCAGGGAGTTGCATGGTCACTGAGACTCTTCAGACCTCTTTGTGGCTCAATCCTCTAGTCCTGTGAGTTTTGTCCCATTCACAGTGCCCTTGAATGTAAAGGAGATCATGAAATGCAGACATATACCTTGGCTTGTCCAAATATACCTCGACTTGTCCAATCCTGCACATTAGGTCAATATTATAGTCCAGAAACAGCCCCAGGAATAGCTTCTGGGATGGGCAGTCTCTGCATGAACTGAAATAAATTACTTAAAGTGACAACTTGACAAAAGGGTCAGGGAAAATATGTTAATTTCCATAGTAGCGGCTGCTCAAGTACTGAAAGCTGAGAAATCTGAACCAAATACACCAAAACCAGCTGCTGTCAAAAAAACCCAGTAATAGAGTGCAGGTAAGAGGAACAGGTACAGGGTCTATGTTCTTGGCATTCAAGCTGAACTTTGAATGGCTGCACACCAGACAAGGCACAGAAATTTACCCCAGTCTGTCAAGTCATACCATTTGCTCCCAACCCATGCTTTCCTTCGAGGTCCCTGCCCAGTGCTACTGGGAAGTCCCTCCTTCCGGATTGTGTGGGCTACCCCAGCACGGAGCAGCAGTACCTGGACGTGTCAGGAACACTGTGCCCCGGCAAGCTTCCCTGCAGAGCCCCTGCCATCCTTGCAGACTGGAAGGGCAATCTGTCGCCTGCAGCGCAACTCCCAGGTCACTGCAGGGCCGGAGCAAAACCCTCTGATGCCTGGCAGACAGAGCTGCCAGGTGTACGGACCCCCTATCTTTCTTTCCCACGTATTTTTTTAGACTTTCTGGTGGGGAGACAAAGCAAACACTGCATTCTTAAAACAATAAGATTTTGCACCTCCAGGGGCAGAAACTGTCTTTTCAACAGGCGTGTAATCTCTTCCCAGCCAGATGTTACGAGGTGAAAATATTTCCCTTTTGGGTGTTCTTTTTACTCCCTCTCTGTGGCACAGTAAAAAAATGACCACAATAACTTTCTGCCTCTGCTTTTACTGATCCCTGGTAAAGGGTGTGCAGCTGGCTGAGGTTCTGACTAGTTAATCATAGCAAGTGATGCTTTAACCTTTAGATATCTGAGAAGGGGCCACCCGTAACAGATACAAGGCTTGAATTTATGGTCACGTTACAACTGAGAGCTTATGGCACTTTTCCCCACCATTTTTGTGTGTTACTGCCGTGTTGAAATCACGTTACATAAAAACTGTCAGAAGACTTGCAGAAAATGGACAGAAAAAGGAAAAACAATTGAAATTTTAAAGTATAAATAGCTTAAGAAAACAAATCAGAAGATTCCAATAATAGCTGAAACCTTGGGTCAAAGGAACTTTAAAACATCGAGATAAATGTCAAGTACTCTCCCCCAAAATTTAGAACACTTAGAGCAGGTGGTTATTGTTTTCCAAGCAATAAAATCACAGAAAAATGTAGTTCTAGGTTAACCAAAGCTATTCACAACTTCAGGTCAAAGTATCATACATTGTTTCAGCTTAAAAAAAAAAAAGGAAAAACAAAAGCATTCAGAGAATTTAAAATGTTTCAACTTCTATTTTCACAATGGCATTTTCAGCTCATTTCACAATGACATTTTCATTTCAAATTGACCTTAAAAAAGGTTTTCAAAAAAGATGTAAAACATTTGGATCATCCTCAGGCAATTCCCTCCTTTGTCCTCCTTTTCTTTACTGCTAAGGATCCAAATCAACCCCCCAAACCATTATTCCTTTAGCTGCATGTTTTTTAAAGGAGAAAGAAGTCTTCCCAGAATTGGAAATCTTTTGCATACCAGCCACCGCATTTTTTTTTTTGAGTTAGAGAAGTGACCAATATAGTAACAGATCCCTTCGGGCTGTGGACAGATCTAGTAAGTGCCAATCTCACTTACTCCAGAATACTTGCAGCAAATGCCAAGGATGCCCTCATTAATATTCCACAAAGGCTTTAGGATCAACAGTGGCATGCATAATAGTATTTAATGACAGCAGGGCTTATTGTCAGAATGATTTGGCCTCATCTGGCCTCTTTTGGCAAAATAATGTGCATAATAAGGTATGTTAATGTTAGGTTCTTTGGCAGGTCTTAGAAGATGAGACAGTACAGCTGGCAGGATGAAATGGGAGCAGCTGGAAGAGGAAGACTTGGTTTCTACATATTAAAACATTTGACATTTGGTATCTGAAGGGAACACTGTTTCGAGCTAATAAATAACTCACCAATGATGACAACCTGTAATGACAGCTTTTATTATGGTCTGGTTAATCCTCAAATTCAGCTTTGTCCTACTAGACCATCTGCCGTCATTTTTTTCTTTATTATTTTTTTTTGCTCTGTTAAGTGCCATGCACTTGGAAAGTTGTAGCCATGCAAATATGGAACATAAGTCTTGGAGTCGTTGCTTCCATGGGCAGGGGAACTAGCAGCAAGGGTCAGAGGAAAAGATGAAGAAGTGAGCGCACAGAGCGTCTGAGTGAGGAAGCAGGGATTTTGCCATAGATCTTCTAGTGTTCTCCCTCAAGATGACGACTGATGGATGCTGGCTTGTGTGCAGGTCTGGTTGAATGCACTCTTCTTCAAGCATTTGCTTTTTTAGGCATGGGAAAGCGCCACTTTTTTTCCCACTGAATGAACGTGGCCTGTTTCTGCCAGAGAAATCATAAGCCTCTCTCTCTACAAACATCAAATGCGTCAGCATCAATGATTTCTTCAAAGCCTGAGGTGATAACCAGGCAAGGCCATACGTATTCCTTGCAGACACATCTGGTCACCATGGATGTGGTGTTACTGTGTCTCTCACAGTCCTCATGATGTCTGATGTCACTCATTTTTGGTGCGTTGTCAGATCTAATAACTCTGCCTGAAAGACAGTCATTTTCACAGATAGCCTGCCAAGATGCCAAAAGTCTGGGAAACCCAGACAGAATGCCATAGTTCATGTTCAAATTGACTACAACGCATGCACAGTGTATTGCATGCATCTTGGAAGTGACAGACTGGTTGCAAATGTGCCATAGAGCTTTTTTCCAGGTACACAAACAGCACCAACCAGGAATGACTGCAACTCTCAGAGCAGAACATGTACTAAAGAAAAGAAAGAGCAATAAGAAAATTATGAAAACAGGAAAGTCGTCTGGAAGGGACATCACCTATAGCATATCAGGAGGTGTTTGTCAACTTGTTAGTAGTTAAGAAAAAAGCTTGTTTGGCAGTGTGATGAGTTAGATGCACTCTTGTCTTGGAAACTTAACTTGCTAGGTTAGGAAGGAGGAAAAGTAGTGGAGGGGAATTTGGAAAGGAAGCTGGTTGTGCACAAGTCTGGAAGTTGCTCATTTCACAGAGCAGCCCATTTCATAGAACAGGTGCAAACACTGCAGAAGTTAAAAAAGGGAAAACAAAAAGAAAGACTTCACATCCCACTTAAACAGAATATTTTGCAGAAAAGATTGCTTTGCCAGAACTATGCAGACGATGACATCTGCATTCAAAACTTTGGCTCCAGTACAGTGACAGGACTGTCCTCTTTCCTCTGTTCTCTGGGCCCACCCGTATTTTCTCATCTCACTGAAAAGGCCACACCACGGTTGCCCTCTCTGAGCCCCACGAGGGAGCTGCTGAGGTGCAGCCACCCTGGAAACTGCAGCTGCAGCATCGGCCGTGGTGGAAGTGGATGTTGTCCATATCCTCAGGGCACTGTGGTGTGCTTAAAGGTGGCAGTTTGCTGGTTTTCAGGGACCTTGAGACAAGCCAGAGGAAGCCAAAGCCTCGAAGAGCATGTCCCACAGCACATCGTCATAATCCTATGGTGCCTCAGATATCTTAGCAGATCTCTCAGTGTTTTGCTGGCTCATGCTTCTGAACTATGCGGTTTGCACTTTAAAATTCCACTAGATCTCCGCTTTGGGAACCTGCGCTCTGCTCCTGCCTGCACTATAGATTTCCAGCATGACCTTGAGTGAAGTCTTCAACTTCTTTGTCCAACAGGGTTCCTACCTGTAAAATGGGAGTAACAACCTTCCCTGTCCCAGAGAAGTTCTGGGAGGCTAACTTCCCTCACATTAATAAGTGCCTGTCTGCAAAGCATTTAGCATATAGGATGTACTATACAAACAAATGTTTTAGGCCAAAAAAGAGGGGTTTATAACACTGTATATAGTATATATTTTTAAAATATTCTTTAGCTTCCCTTAGGGAAGAAATTAAAAACTTCCAAATGAATGGTTCAGCCTTCATCTGTGTGGGTTGCCTTTTGTTGTTTAATGAGTAAGATCCCAAGGAAGAACTGAACGCCCTTTTCAGATAGTGTTTCATGTACCAGCATGGTTTTTCACCTGTTAATTGATTTCCATCACATTACTCACATTGTGAGGTACACATCACAGCAGCCTTCTCTGAATATTAAGTGCAATGTATAAAAACAGGTCTGTCTACTGATCGTGCACTTAATCATATCTAATAATGCTTAAATATAACCATGGAGAGTAATTAGAATCAAGAGTGAACATCCTACTACTGATTTCACAGCATTTTTTTCTGTGAAGTTTCCTTTGAGATACTGAACGAAATGAATCAAGCAGAATACTTTAACACAGTGCTGCCTTATGAGTAGCATGGAATGACCAGCAACTCTAAACCTATTCAGAAAAAGGCTCTAATTAGGCCACTTACATTAATCAGGCAAAATCAATGTTTACATAAAAAAAGCCTTCAAGTGAATGCAGCAGAGTGAAAAATATTATCTTTTTTCCACCAGGGCAAATTTGATGGGGACGTCTGCCAGGTTATCTATTATATGCATTTCCATCAGGCTGAGAAGTTGCAGAGCCAGCCCGGCTCGGTCATGTTTGACCCACCTCAGCACTGTTCAGCTCAAAAGGAGACAGGCTGCGAAGAAACAGATCCTGCACAGCAAGGCACTTACATCATCTAGTGCATGGTTTCCTGATAGTGCGCAGTAGTCATCGCACTAGGAGGACAGCAAATTATTCTTGGGCTATACCACTCCATTTTGAACAGGCTGATAACTCTCCTGGGGAGTCTGGCTCAGAGTCAGTCTGGATCTGCTTCATTATGTAAGGAAACGGCATGCCGAAACAGCCTGGTTGTTCGTCTTTTGCTGTGTCCTGTCTCTGGTGTCAGTCCCACAGCTCCCAGACTCTGAGTATGGGGTGAGGGTGAAGGTGCTAAGGGTCTGGAGATAACCTCCCCATCACATATTTTCAAGCGAGAGTGACAGGGGAGTCATCCTAGTATGTAGAAAGGACCCCAAGCATGGCCTCCAGCACTGTGTGCTGGGGAGGTTTGATCTCTGGGAAACACCATTATTCCAGCCTCTAGGAGCAGGTCGGTAATTCCTTTAAACTCGGGAAAATTGCCCTTTCTATGTGCAAGAGAGGTCCACTGTCTCCCACCTCTGCTCTGACTTGGTAAGCTCATGGCTGCAAGAGGCTAGCACTTCGGTGAAGGCATTAGCCTGTGTCCAGTGCACTCAGGAACATCCTCTGGGACACTGGTCAACTACCTGAATCTTTTTTTCCTTTGGGTACCTCTTTGTAAACCAGGTATGAGACTTTCTTATGTCCAAAGATGGTTTAAATTCAACAAAACTTGTGAGGTCCTCAGCCAGCAGAATTATAGTTGCTGAGAGACACACTTAAAAAATGTGTCAACCCAGAGGTCAAACATATTTCTGTAGTTATGTCCATGTTTTTGTAGCCTGCTTTAAACCAACTATCCTGGCTTCCATAAAAGTGTAGAAACAACATCACTGCAAATCCTGCCTATAGCACTGGGCAATTGCCCATCTGTCCAAGCCATGCAGTGCTCCGTGGTGTCACGGCCACACTCTTACCAGCACCCACGCTTGCTCCTTTAAAGCTCATTTGGATCAATGTTTATAGGGAGTTGCTGCACCTCTCCCTGGAGTGTGGCCTTACCCTTCCACATGGCATTACCCTGGGACACTGGGTTTCACGCCCAGCACTGGTGGCTTCAGCAACACACAGCTTGCTGGTGCTATCTGAGGTAGCTTTCTCTGTCTCTAAAATACCTCTTTATAAAGTCCTGATAAATTATGTGACAAATGCTAGGAGAAATTCAGGACACTGAGTGTTTTTTCACACTACTCATGGCATGATCATTACAGAAACATACATAGAAAAAAGGCTCATGCCAGACAGTCTTGGCTTTTTTGCACTAGATGAGCCACAGATGGCCTTTACAGAGTAAGTTATAAAATACATGTAAACATTTGTCACTGTGTGGGTTTTTTTTAATGTCTCACTCCTGTCTTTCAGTGGGACTTTGATTTGACTTCTTGGGAAAAGCAATGAAAAACCTTAATTAAAATTTTGCTGCTCCTTGGACATCTGTTCTTGAGTGTTATATAAAATATTACACATCGTTATAAATATACATTCATATTTTATTTTAAACACATTAGTAATTGGGATTTTATAGGGCCATAGTGATTTATTAGGCATAGGATTGCAGCAATAGAGACATATATGCACACACGCATGCACACACTTCTATATAGATGTCAACATAGATGTATGCATGTATAAAATTTTGTGATGTCAACAAAATTCTGGGAAAGCTTTTTGGCAAAGAAGCAGTCAACTTCCACATTTACAGTGTGTGCTTTCCTTCTGATGTTCATGCTAGACTCACCATTGCTGTTGTCACTGAAAAATGACTCGAATGTCCTATAAATGAAGGGGTATTCAGGGACAGTAATAACTCACAGCATTTTTCATCCTTTTTGATGCTCTATAAATGGATATCTGCTACAAGGCATGCTATTTAATGAAAAGCAACTCCTAAGGATGCATTTGTAACCTCTAGCCAGTCAAGACCATCAACCAAGAACTTTGCAATCAATGCTCCAATACTTAGAAAGGCTGTGAAGGCTCAGCATTCATTTATTCATTCACCTGCTCTAGGTGATCCAATAGATGGGATTATTTCTTTTCCAGAAACTTTTGAAAGAACTTGCAATGAGTTTAAAAATAAAAACTTGCCTTCGGTTATGAACCTAGTTACCGTTATAGCCCTGATCCATTTCCAGACTAAGTCTAAGGAGTCTCAGACTTTCAGATCTCTATGATCACTGCACATCATATGAAAAATGCATTGCTAATTAATAGCAACTCTTTCTTGGAAACTGCTCCCAGTGTGGTTCACCCCCATTTAATCATCAGCTAGAAAGTCTAGAAGCAGAGGCCCTTGAGCATGCTGCCTCAGAAGTGCTACTGAATTTTCAAGGCTGCACGGAGTCCTGCTTTCAACAGCAAAGGAGACAACATGTGGACAGTTTCTCCTTCACAAATCTGAGCACTCCAGACCAAGAGCTGAAGGTCGTTAATAGACCGGAACAGTGCTAGCAGTAGAAAAATCTCAGTATTTCTTCCAACGTCGCATCAGACTACATGGGACAAGTGTAGCAAGTCAACTGCTACATAGGTTCTGTCAGATTAGTTGCTTGTTTTACTTGGGACTTTCCCTGAACTCTCATCCCTCTTTATTTTCATTCTTTTTCCCTTCTGCACCATCTTCAGAGCTGTCTGTCACACTGGCCTCTGCCAACCTGTGCAGATGCACAGAGCTTTCCAGCTCAACAGCAGGAGCTCGAAATGGAAACGGTCTGATGTTGCCGACTCACTGAATAAGGAACATTTTGTCCGAAACAAGCAGCTTCAGTGAGCTTATTATCCAGCCCAGTGCACAGGACACAGGGAAGAACCTGGGTCAGATTCACAGCACATTGCCCTGGAGCTGGTGTCCTCATGGGCTCGCAGCCTGGAAATCCACAACAACTACCAGGAAAAACATAAAATCTTCACTACTGCCTGGACCACAGCTTCAGGCATTCACACTTCCGGGGGTCCATCTGAGCTGGTATTCTCCTGAGCTTTCTGAAAACACCTAGTGCCTGAAGTTTTTAATTTCATCTCATAGGACTGTGAGCTGCTGTGCAGACTTTTGTTTGGGACTGTTGTTTTGAAATTAAACTTTCTTGGAATTCCACAGATTGTGGAAAATTGCAAATATTTCTGAATTTGATCTGGTTTTGGGTCAAAGCCAACATTAAAAAAAAAAACAAAAACAAAACATAGCTCAGACATCCTGCTTTGTAGCCAGTTTAAGCATTTGTGACCATCAGAAATAGTAAATACACTTGCTGCTTAAGACTAGAAAAGGCTTCCTGTTTACGATTAATATAACCTACCAAAAAAAACCACAACAAAGGGCCAAGTTTAGGATTTCGATTTGAATGTTAGCTTGGGAGCATGCAATACGAGCCCTAGATAATTGTCTTGTGTCTGCCGCACTGCCCTTGACTGCACGCATGATATATGAAGCTCATTGACACTGCACTTGACTGTTGCACAGTTAATGCAACTTATGTCCAGGTCTGAATTACCAAAGCTGCAGTTTCCAGAGCAGGGACTCACAGCCTACAAAGCTGTATCAAGCTTCCCATGGTTAGTCTTAGGAAGTGCATGAGATCTGGGTCAGTCTTAAGTAGGAGTTTGCCATGGATGCATGAAAATCCCTAAGATCTGTTGCCAGATGGTCTGTGGGACACACTGGGCTATTGCACATGTGTCTAATGCTGGATTTATCTACAGCAGAATGAAGCTTTACAAAATGTTTGCTCTTCCCTTTTGGTGGTCAACGGTGGGAAATCACATGTGCCTGTTGAGTTACTGCCTCTAGCTAACATGTGCCTCTGCACTGGCAGTATCAATAGAGGCCATTTATTTAGTGTTATGTTATATTATATATTATTGCACAATTGCATATGAAGTTTTTTCCTGACCTCATTTCTCAAATACTTTTGTAAGTCAGATCCAAGAAAAGGATCAGAAAAGGAAAGATCTCCCCCACAAAGATACCTTAAGGAATTTCAGGGTGGTTCGTAAAGTTCCCCAGCCATGCAAGATTCCTTATAGCTAAATGTCTTACCTGGGTTTTGCAGCGCCTCAACATTATATCTGTACTTGATGGAAATTTGAAGCCTCCAACTTACTGGTGTAGCTTTTAGGAAGATGTGGGGCTGAGGTCTTGGAGCTGACATCAGCTTTGGGGCACTCATGCTTATCATGTCACTCTGGTTTAATTTGTGTTACACAACCAGTGAGGAAAATCCATCCTAATAACACCCTGTCTTGGGAAACAGGTGTCTCTGGACACGATGTCCTTCACAAGGGAATTACAGTTTGCCTCGGACATAGGAGATGCCTCACTCCATGAAAAGGGATTAAAAGGTGAGTGAGCCTGCCTTTTTCAAGCCTGGGAAATGACTCCTGGAACCAGTGAAACTGCATGAATGGGTTTGCTGCACACAGCTTAGCGAGCTGAACAGCACTTTGTCCAAGGGGTTTGCAGTCATTCCTGACAGAGCAACCAAAATCTCAGACCACGTATTAGTTCTGGTGAATTAACACAGGATCTCCTGACTGCCTGGCTTAACCATGGATTTCCCTGTCTTTCTCCAAAGCTTGAGAGAAGCCCAAGCTGCCTGTTGTGGTGATGAAAGGCAACTCGCATACCCCATATCTAATGTCTCTGGGTATCGTAGCCTCCTTCTTTCTTGGCTTCTTCCCCAGGCTCTGAGCTTGCTAACACCAAGTCCATTCAAAATACAGCTGCCTCCCTGGTGTGCTTGGTCTTGTCTGTCCTTGGCCCTTTCCTCTCCAGTCTTTCCTTACTAACAGCAGTGAGGCTAGGGAGGAGCCCTCACCCCCGTTACGACTCGCCCTGCACCCAGAAACCACTTTAGACCATATGGTGTTATAATTTCAGTCCATGCTCAAGCCTTTGGGAGGATCACTTGCCATGGCCCTTCCCCTTTCCCACCATGGACATGGCACTTGTGCCCAGTGCCAGACCGGGAGCACTGGAGACACTGCCACTGTGTCACCTGGATCCCTCTCCAATGCTTGGTGCCACCAGCCTTGGGTTTGGACACAGCTGGCCACCCTCACGGGCCTGATGCAACCAAAACCCAGCCAGGGTACCACAGGGACGTAACTTTCTACTCATTTTCTCACCTGAGGCATCAAGAAGCCATCCCTCAACCTTAAAGCAGAGGGAAGCATCCACTGGATGGCAGGAATTGCCACAGGAGGCTGGCCATATCCTGGCAGAGGGAGAGGCGGTGAGGATGTGCGCACCCACCCCCTGGGGAAGAACACAGCTTGTTTCATGCAGAAGTGGATTTGGCAAGCCTGACCTACATTTTGGATGGCTCTGGTGCAGCAGACTGGAAACTTGGTGGCAGCTACAGATAAATTAAAAATGGGGCAGGCTTTTGTTGGATTACAGAAATGATTAGTGTGAAACATGAGTCTGTGTCTTAATTGCATTAATTGAATGTTCCCACATCACGGTTCATATTCAACATGCTGCTGGGTATTGTACGAAAAAAATAGCCACACAGAAGGGAGCTGAACAGTTAGCCTAGCAGGGAGAGAAAGACTGAGATTTTTTGACTGTGAAAGCGTAAGAATATATCAGGAATGAGTCTGTACATTGGATGTTTCCACTAAAATGAGAAGTAGGTAAATAGCCAAAAGCACCAATATTTGTATTTTCATTGTTAGGTTCCAGAGTTAACTGCCACAAACACTGAAATTCAAGACTTAGGCCCAGGATTCAGACTCATTGTGGGGTTGTTTGCAGATTCGGACAGGCTTTGTTGACAGATTTTCTAGCGGGTTTCTCTGATCCTCATTTCAAGATTTACTTTACAACTGTGTTAGCTAAAGATTACAGCTGGTTAAAAACTGGTATTTTGCACATTCATGCACAAATGCTCTAGATCTTCTTACTCCCCTTCAGACTTGGAGGGTAATTTTCTTGAGAAGGATATTTGTGAGGCTATAGTCATTTCAACTGGACTAACCAGTAGCTGTTTGGGGCTAGTTTGGGTATTTTACATGCACCATTTTCCTTATGAATATGTTCAGCAAGCTTGCAAGTAGGCAGTTGTTTTAAATCTTCCATCGAGCTCTACACAGACAAATACATATGTACTTGTAAGGGAGAAATCATTTTTCCTGAGGAGCACAATGACTAGCTACTTCAACACAAGCTCTTTGTTGTCTGACTGAAAGGTCAAGTCAACAAGTTCAAGCCAATACAACTGGTCCAGTCAATCCACAGTGCTCCACTGAATGATTTCCTAAATGAACCCATAATTACTTTAAATTGATGGATTTGAAAGGCAGTTCTATTCTAATATCTTTAACTTCAGCAATTGCAAGGCTGATACTTGGATGTCAATTTTCAGGCTGCTATCACAGGAAAATGCTGAACCACGAGCATCACACTCTGTTTCTATGAACTAAAGAGGGTTGCTGAGCACATGGAAAATGTGCCGGCAGCACAGGGTTCGCTAGTTGGGCATCTGAAGTTATGAGGACAGAAAAGCTCAAACCAAGTTTCTGGAATGGACTTAGGTGCCTGAGTTTTGGCTGTGGCTAAATATGGCAAGTTGGACATGTGGCTACCTGTAAAGGTGCTATGCAGTGAAGTCAGAGGGGTGCAGGTGTGTCTATGCCTGCTCCAGAGAGGGGGTCCTGGATGGGTCACAGCACCCCTTGCCCCTGGGAGGTGCAGCTGGAACACAGCTGCCAGGGACACTGCAAAGCACATTGCTGCATAACCAAATCCCTTTTAACTTCAGCCTCTCTCTGACTAAGGAAAGCAGGCTCTGGAGCAGATTGTGCTAAACTCCAGTGCTAGCCCCCAGAGAGGAATCAAAGCTCCCCTTCCCCATTGCTGCTTTCTCTGCAGACTCTCCTCTTCGCTGCCTTTTTAAGCAGTTATGCTTTTTTTTTTTTTCAAAGGGGCTCCTCATTCCCCCTCCTTTGGCCCACCTCCTGGCTCACAAGCTGTTGTTCTCATCACACAATGTAAAAAGTTCCAACATGGCAAGATGATTTAAGTGTCAGTACTATGTAACTAAGGTCAAAAGCCAGATGCTGTGTTGCAATGGGGTGATACTGCTGGAGTGTTTGCTGTTGTGTCAGGATACTACCTCCCAAAGCCAGGTGCATTGATCCTACTAGAGGCATTAGGGCAGGTCTCAACAGTTCAACCAAATGCAATGCTGAAGTAACGTGTGGTATTGGCCAGACTAGAGAGTTTACGACGCAAAGCTAGGACAGAGCATTGGCTGTCATACCAATTGCCTTTAGTACAAGGATTATGCTGAGAAAAGAGGGTGTTTCCAGGCAGCAAGTGATGTCTAAGCTAAGCGTGTTACTACATTGCACAGCTATACCTTCTAATCTACCTTGGGACCAATGATGAGAAGTCACCCATTCCCTCTTGGCAAGCTCTGAGGTGTTCTGGTGGGAAGAAGAAATGCGTTCTGCAGGGGCAATGGCAGCCTGTTACGTTTGTATGTTTTCAAGCCCATGCTTTGATTAGCTTTCTTCTTGCCTGTTCAAGATGGCAGTCTACAATTCTGTGTCTGAAAACAGAAATAATATAACCATTACTGGCACTGTCTACATGTACACAGGAGAATTGCATTGCTGTTTCCTCCTGGAATTGTTTGAATTGAAACATTCTTACATTTGCAGGCATTTCAAGGAAGATCATCTTTTATAATAGTTCCTCATCTTGGAAATTACAATCCATTTCCGTCATTCATGAGGAAGGCGATAGATCATCTGCAAAAATTTATCCTTGACTTGAGTGTTTCCCTTCCTGGATTGCTTGCTCATTTTCTTCAAAAAGAGCAAAACACAGTCATGTCCTGCTCATATCACCTGCCAGATGCCACTGAGTGCTCCTTGCTCATCTTCTTTATTTGGTCATAAAACGTTCTCCTCCAGAGGAGGTAACTGATGATGGCCAGCCAGATCCTCCCCTGCTGGACATGTCATCTTGTTACCCACAAGAAGCTGTGTGGAATGATTAAGCCTCTCAGAAGCTGTGTTGCCACTGAAAATTTGTTTTGTGTCCTATAGGATTTGGGATGTTTTAGGTGTGAAGAAGCCAATGTTATGAAACTTAGGTGTACAGCATGAGTTTTATAAGCCAGTGTTTGTGCCTCTAAATAACAACGGCATGATTTTCAGAGGGGTCTATCCTTTTCAGCTTTCATTGCTCCCCTCCTGTTCCCCCTCAGGAGCCACAAGGGTTTCCTTTACTCCATAAGGATCAAGGCTAAAGGACAGAACCTCTGTGGGAAGGACTTCAGAGACTGAAGCAGACAGGTTTGCCAGAGACACCTCCTAAGCTACATAGGGCAGAATTTGACCAAAGGGGTGAGACCATTAATTAAGTTGACTTGCTAAGAGATAAGTGCCCAGCAACAAGATGGAAACCTTCTCTCCAACGTAGAAAAGCCTTCCCCAAAACAGGGTCAAGGCACCTGCAGGCAGTACTCTTCACAAGAAATTCATCAAGAATTCCACAAGAGCAAATTGCTCCTTTTTCGGACACAGCTAGCTCCATCCTGTGCCCTTGCCGCCATCCCAGATTCCCAGCCAGAAGGACATTATCTGTCAGATCAAGGAGAAGGGATGGACACAGACCTCAAGGAGGATCTTGGAAGCGAAAGAGCAGAAGAGCTTCAAGTGCTGTGTAGCCTGAAGTCTGTGATCTCAAGAGGCACCTGCCTGTTCCCGGGGGGAAGTTGTCTCTCTTTAAAAATCAGTGTTGTTTTCTACTTCCTCCCCCTAGTTCTTCCCAGAGAAAAGCTCCCTGTGCAGTGCTGAGCGGAGGTGGAGACCAGTCGCTCCAACACAAAGATTTCAAAAGGATGGGATGCCGACAGCCTGAAAGGAAAAACAAAACCCATGGCACATTTCCTCCTCATCCCGTGAAAAGGTATTTGGGACTCACAGTTTCTTTTCTCTCCTTTTTGTCTGCAGCTGAAAAGAGGCTAGGACTCAGCCCATGAGCTCCTTTGCTGGGGAAGGCAGCCCTAATTGCTCTTCCAGCTGGATTGCTCGGCAGCATCCCCTGGTTCCCCCAGGCACCCTGTAAATGAGAAGCTTTTATGGAGCTCTTCAGGGTTCTTTTGTTTACATGTCCTGGGCACAGAGGTAATTACAGAAGGGCCAGGACATCGACACAGTCCTGCTAGGTCTCTAACAGAAACATGAAAAATTTCGGGTGCCCTTGCGAAGCTGGTATCATTCCTGTTTAGATACCACTGCGGATGGGTAAGCTCTTGGCTTAAATTCCTGGACAGGGCTCACACACCACTGCAGTCATTAGGGTCAGGTTATGGATTTCAGGAGAAAGTACAGCATTTGCTTTGAGGAAGAGCTTTAATATTCAAGTTAATTATGATACAGTGTGACAGGAAGGAGAGGTGTGTGGTAGGAGAGAAGGGGAGAAAGGCTTTTACCATCAGACAGCCGTTTCCTCTGCTGCTGTGCCGGGTATGGAGGACACAGAGAGACGTTTCCCCCAGAAAGCCATAAATGAAGTAGTGCTGTGGGGGCCTGTTGGGGATTGTCTCCAAAGAGAAATGGAATATTTTCCTTATGGTGAACCACAAGAGAATGTTACTACATCCTGCTCCTTGCATGGTATATAAATAGAAGGAGGAAAGGAGTAACTAGTTAACCGTTTGACCTCTGTTTGGGGAAAAAAAACTCACAAGAAACCTCAGGAACTCACTCCATTAACCATACAGGAAAATGTCACAGATCTGGCACCTTAATTATATGCTAATGACATCCTACCAGGAAGAAAAGCTTCAGATGTCTGAAAGAAAACTATATGACTGAAAAGGGTTGTGTATGCTCACAGAGTATTTTCTGACAACTATTCCCTCTTTCTTTTTGTCTTTTTTTTTAGCATATGAAAAACAAAACACAGAAGCAAAATGAAGAACTAGGTGAACCTTTGACATTTGTGTTTGATTTTCAGCCCCTGGGCATGAACTGAAAACAAAACAAATCCTGCTGCAGAGAGGTTCGTCAAATGTGCAGACTTTCAATGACCCTTCTGTTCATAATATTTTTCTGATTCACTTTTAGCTAAGACTGCAAATAGTCTTTAGCCATCACCTTCTGGTGAACTTGTCTGCAAAATACTTATTATTTTCCTATAAATTTATTTGCTCCACACGAAAAAAAAATCTCAGCTAGTATAAATATGTAGGAAAGGTAATGAAGGTATACCCAGATATACAATCCAAGTACCCAGTATGATTTTTGTTGCCTTACTGGTTTGTTCGAGTTTTTATTTTCCAAGGACTTTGCATTACAACTGAATGCTTAGAGAAACCTCTATTGATAACAGAAGCTAATGATGACATCTATTTGGACTGATTTTCTGACTCATATTTACATCCATTCACATGTGGCACATTTATTGGCACTGAAATTATACTGTATTTGATTGTTGAATATTCTTCTGCAAAGCTTTTGGTTGAGGATCTTAGTTCATAGGCCATTTCAAGCCTCAGTTTGACTGGTACTGAAAATGAAGCCTGAACCTGCTGACGAGGAAGCCCGTAACTCATCTGCTGGACCCCAAAAAGGTGGGAGGCAGCCTGATGTGCCCAAGTCTTTCCTTCAAGAAACTTTTGCAAGCTGGAGATACTCCACGGGGCTCAGGGAGGGTGGAGTTAGGTCAGGGCCCTCACCTCATGGAGCTCACTGCGGGAACAGAGGGGCCTCAGCTCTTGTTTCAAGGTCAGCAAAAATGGTACTGCACAGACATCAAATGTGAGCAGAAGCAAAGCTATTTGCGTATGTAATAATTGCAGAAATGAAAGGAAAGGAGTATCTCAAATCAATGTCTGGAAATAATTTGGAAAAAAAGAAAAAAAAAGGAAAAAAAGTCCTCAGGAAGGACTACTGAACATTCATGGACAAAAAAAAAAAATGAAGAAAAGTCTCCGTCATTACAAAAGCAATCCCAAAAATAATGGTAGAAGATTTGCCTTTGTCTGCACCAAGCAGAAAAAACACTTGAGTCCAGAATGGCAGCTCCAATCCTAGCTAGCACAGGGCTCACACAGCAAAGGCTGGGCCTGGCTGCACAGGGAAACTAATAAAAATGGCAATGGCAGAACAGATACTGTTGTAAAAGAATCAGTGTGTTTCCAAAAAGAAGTCGTTATTCTGGAATAAAATAATTTCTATTCATTACGAGTTATTCCAGGAGATGTCTGTGTGGGAAACCTAATGTGACACTAGCTATTCCAGTTATTTTCTCCAAGTGGGCAAGTCTTTACTTACAAGACTAGTCCTGCTGACTTCCCAGGGACGTCTCATACGTGGAAATGCTGCAGACTTGAGATCACTACCTTGCTTGTCACAAAACCATGAAACTATTTGGCTTTCACTTCCATTTTGTTCCCTCTTTCTCCTCTGGGATGGTTATTTTTGCCTTTCATTAATATGAGGTCTATAGTTCTCAGCAAAAGCTATGTGATAATCCCATTAGGTTTTATTTAACATTTGGGAAATAGCCCTGATACTTGTACAGTAAATAGGGGTTTGTTTTCTCCTGGAGGACATAAATGGGGTTTACTAGATTTAATTCATTAATGAAATGAAAAAAAGTGTTCTGTTTAAATTATACTAAAAATATTAGTGTTGTGCGTGTTAGAAGGAGTAGCAGTCATGGGGCACAACAGCACAGTTTTCAAGAGATGTAGAAAGGAGACAGCTGAAGCTAACAAGAGGTTTTCTTCATTGCTAAAAGATGTGCCGTTTACTTCAATATAACCAGGCCATATGGGCTAGCCAAAAGTGAAACCCCTATTTGAGGTGCGTTAGATTTACTTTGAGATAGTCTTGCCAAGATTAGCCTCATCGTCTTGCCATTGGAGTTAACTTTAGCGGGTTTGTTTAAGGATAAAACAGAAAGACTGGGTTCCTCTTTGGTACCTCCCAGGGCTGTTAGCTTTTGTCTAGTGAAAAAGATTCCTCTTTTCTATCTTCCCATTATTTAGTAATGAAACCATCCTGGTCTGGGAGCACTTTATAACAATACCTGAGCGGAGCTGCATAGCTTGGCATGAGCAACCTTAGCAGATCCCCTTCACCTAAGGGAGTAGGTCCCAGCCCTCCTCTGCCACCTTCCTCCTCCCTCCCTGTCCCAGGCCATTCGCTCTGGTTGCTGCATTCCAGGTAGCCCTCGCGCTCAGCTCATCAGATTCAAACTCCCCAGTACAGCAGAAGACAGCAAAGAAGCAAGTTTTTTTCCCCCAAGTTCATGACTCAGTTAAGCGGCTTGCTCGCCTGCCAGAGTGAGTGCAAAGGCAAGGAAGAATGGCGTGGTGGGGTGCAGGTGGAGCAGGAAGCCAAGACGAGGAAAGGAAACTCTTTTTCTGGCTGAACTGGGCTGACCCCGTTGCCTCTCATACTTGGAGTCCCTGCAATGCTCAGGGGTGGTGGATCCCAGCATAGACATGCCATCCTCCGCTGTGTCTCTTCTCACTACCCCTGCTCCACCTCTGTTCCTTGTGTTGGGGGTGGGATACAAATGCCTTTTGCAGTGCTATGCAGAGCCAGGCACTTTCATATCTAGAAGTGCATTCCTCTCCTAATTTATAGCCAAGCAGCTCAAGGACAAGTAAAATAGATAGATAGGGCTTTCTGTGGGGAGGACACATGGTGCCCGGTTGAGTTAGCCAAGCGTACCAAAGGTTAAGCTGTCAATTAGACATTTGCCCTGTGAAATTCATGATTGTTCATGCATTATCAGCTTTTTTAAAAGAAAAATTGCCATGTGTTATTAACACCTGACAGACCTCATAGAAAGTTCTCTGCCTGGGCAAGATTTTGAGGACAGGTTCTTCCTGTCACTTCCACCCCAGATGAGGGGATGTGGCCCTCACTCCTTATTGGCATTATTTGATCTTCTCTCTGCCAATTACTTGGGAAGATGCTGTACATGTAGAGCCAACCCACCCATAGCGTGGCTACCCTGACTGTTTCCTGCATGAGCTAAGAGCAATCACTGAGCATATGTCCATAGGATCTACATTAATACTAACAGAGAAAACATGCCTGCAGCTGTTCATGAGTGCACAGAGAAGTGGATGTTTGCCTGTGGATGTGTATGGCTGTGCATGCAAGTGTGTCTGCACACAAGTGTTCACAGGCTTGTATGTGCAAAAGCAGAGAGAGACAAGCAGATTGTATCTTTGAAGCAGTGGGAGTCCGCATGAGTGAAAACGAACAACAGGAGCTCCTATTCAATCAAGACGGACAAATGGGGTCAGGGAAGTTCTTCCAAAGCCTCCACTGAACACTTCAGCTCACACAGCAGCACTAAGCGCACGGCTCTTCCCTTGCCTCTGCTCGATGGGACTGTTAACTCTTTCCAGATGAATGTTGTTTATTTAGCTTATTGATTAAACCAGCTGCTGCAGCTAACAAGAACCTCACATTTTCCAGAAAGACAGATATGAAACTTTAAAACTGGTGACTGTTCCCCTCTGCCCCCCCTTTCAAGAGGGTATAACTGTTCTTTGTGAAGAGGGCTAGCTTGCGTTACACAAGGCTGCGCAGCTACAGAACCAGGAGTCTGAAGAGGAAATGAAAGCAAGTTCTGCGTGAGGGAAATTTCTGGAGCTTGGGTGGCTGTTTTGTTTTGGTTTTTTTTAACAGAAAATTACTAATTTCCTTTAGTATGAAAACCGAGATGGCATCAGAAAATACAGTCACTAAATCAGCTTGATTTGTAAAAATCTTTAGACTACCTTGCCACACAGATAAGTGATGCGATATGCTAGTCAAAGGGCTTTGGGCTTGAATGGAAGAGAACGAGGAATTTCTTTTCGGCCGTTGCAGTACCGCCTGCATTGGGAACGCCGCCCTCAGTGACCATAAGAAGTTACCTGCAGACTGACTTCCCAGGGGGTTCGTCACTGGTGAGCACTCAAAAGCTAAGGTCCTATCCCCTCATGGCCTAAAGCTGTCTTCTATCCTTGCTTCGCCAGCAGGGAACAAAGAGCGATTTGGACAAGCCAACACAGCAACCCAGCAATGTACCTGGAAATAGGCCTCAGCTCACCGCCCTGTTTGGTGTCCTAGGCACAAAGCCAGCTTTCCTCACTGCTAGCCATGCCTGTGGCCTTCCCTTTTTTGGTGGGAGGTGATCTGGTTTCTTTCTCTGAGGAAATTGTTGACACATCTGTGCACCTGGATCCATCAAGCCTGGTGCAAAACTGTGTTTCTCCTGGTTTTACTGAAACCAAAGACCACTCACTGCCTTAGCCGGCACTCAGGGGGAGATGGTGGGGCTGCAAGCATTGCACAGCTGTCTCCTGGCCTGGGCTGCCTTGCAGCTGCACACATCCAAACCACAATCTCATTGTCAGTGTGTCAAGGATTGTGTACTGGCTCCAGCAAAGTAAACTGCAAAGTTTTCCTTGATTTTACCAGGAGAAATCAGAGGCTCAGCTCGCTCAGTCTGCCATTCGCTTCTGCTTAGGGCATGCTGGTCTTATAGCATGCCTCTGGCATGTGCAAGCAAGGTCTTTCATTCCCAACCTTCGAATCCTTTCACCTGACTTTGCAACATAGTTGAAAACCTCTGGAGGACAAAGGAGCAAAAGGATGAATATTATTATCAGACTGCTGAGTCTGAATAATGGCTTTGTATCCGTAAAGCTGCGTAAGTATTTCATGCCCTAACATCTGCAAGGAGAAGCTGGGCAGAATCTAAACCAAACTGCCAAAGAACATAATTTCTCATTATGCCCCATCCCCAAGACAATGAAGAGCAAATCCAACCAAGGTAATCAGTTAGATGTTAGGACACCCATCACAAAACAAAACATATAGTACAAAAGCTACAGGACTTCTTATGGAGCGATGTCCCTCATCCACACTCCCTTTGCCAATGCTGCAGTAGCTCCAACTGCTCCGTGTCCCCATCACACCCATACCAGATGAGAGCTGTCATGTGCTGCAGTTCCTCTGAGGCTATACGAGTTCAGTATATATAATGATTTAATTCTGCCTGCTTTTCCCTTAGTAGGACATTGTATATCGCTTCCTCACTGTACTGCTGAATTTCACAAAATTTATAGCCCTCAGTTACCTTGGAGACTCTTACACTTTTCTGAAACTTGGCTGAAATGCCCATGAAAAGTTACTGCAGAGAGAGACAAGCCAACAGACAGACAGGCAAGCCCATAAGGAGGGGCTGGAGGGAAATGTCAAGCTCAAGGGCAGCCTTGGCTGCAGTGATCATGAGATGGTGGAGTTTGAGATCCTTAGGGCAGTGAGGAAGGCATGCAGTAAGCTTGCTACCCTGGACTTCAGCAGAGCAGACTTTGGCCTCTTCAGGGATCTGCTTGATGGAGTACAGTGGGATAAAGCCCTGGAAGGAAGAGGGGCCCAAGAAAGCTGGATAATATTCAAGGACCACCTCCACCAAGCTCAGGAGTGATGCATCCTGACAAAGAGGAAGCCAGGGAAAAATGCCAGGAGGCCTGCATGGATGAACAAGGAGATCCTGGACAATCTCAAACAGAAGAAGGAAGCCTACAGAGGGTGGAAGCGAGGACACGTAGCCTGTGAGGAACACAGAGAAATTGTCCAGGCAGCCAGGGATCAGGTTAGGAAAGCTAAAGCCCAGATAGAGTTAAATCTGACCAGGGGCATCAGGGGCAAAAAGCAAGCCTTCTATAGGTATAGCAATGACAAAAGGAAGACTAGGAAAGATGTGATGTGGCCCCACTCAGGAAGGAAGCGAGAGACCTGGTCACCTGGGACATGGAGAAGGCGGAGGTACTCAACAACTTTTTTGCCTCAGTCTTCACTGGTAAATTCTCTAACCACAACACCACCTTGCAGAAGGTAAAGGCAGGGACTGGGAAAATGAGGTACTGCCCTCTGTAGGAGAAGACCAGGTCCAAGACCAGCTGAGGAACCTGAAGGTGCACAAGTCCATGGGACCTGATGAGATTCCTCCATGGGTCCTGAGAGAACTGGCGGATGAAGTTACCAAGCCACTATCCATCATA
>VYXH01012333.1:140803-159988 GCA_013397275.1 Burhinus bistriatus | reverse complement strand
ATTGGAGAAGAGAAGGCACCGCGGAAACATTATAGCAGCCTTCCAGTTTCTGAAAGTGGACTACAAGAGATCTGGAGAGGGACTTTTTACAAGGGCATGTAGTCATAGGACAAGGGGTGATGTCTTCAAACTGGAACAGGGTAGATGTAGAATAGATATTAGGAAGAAATTTTTTCACTATGAGGGTGGTGAGGCACTGGAACAGGTTGCCCAGGGAAGTTATGGAGGCCCCATCCCTGGAAGTGTTCCAGGCTGGGTTGGATGGGGCTTTGAGCAACCTGGTCTAGTGGGAGGTGTCCTTGCCCATGGCAAGGGGGTTGGAACTAGATGATCTTTAATGTCTCTTCCAACCTAAACCATTCTATGATTCTATGATCTCCATATTTTTAAAAAAAAAAAATCACACACGAGGACTGGCACAGTGCCTGTGAAACTCATTCAAATGCCAACTTGTAGGAGACACAAAGCCATGTGACGAGGCAGCACCATCGGCTTTCCTGTGCACCACCCTGGTGCTTGGGGAGGGAGCTCCCCTTGAAGCAACCACCCCTTGCTTTTTACACTTCCAGAGGGAGGCACTGGGGGTGCTGCAGACAAATGTCAAGGAGCCTGNTAAAAAAAAAAAATCACACACGAGGACTGGCACAGTGCCTGTGAAACTCATTCAAATGCCAACTTGTAGGAGACACAAAGCCATGTGACGAGGCAGCACCATCGGCTTTCCTGTGCACCACCCTGGTGCTTGGGGAGGGAGCTCCCCTTGAAGCAACCACCCCTTGCTTTTTACACTTCCAGAGGGAGGCACTGGGGGTGCTGCAGACAAATGTCAAGGAGTCTGGAAGGAAATTGCCTTCTTGTTCCCTCCTGATAGGGAGCTAACCTCAGGGAGCATCCGACTGAAAGCTACGTGTTTTGAACATGCTCCCTTCTGCTAAGAAAACATCCAAGGGAGGACATCTTTCCTGCAGCTTGGAGAAATTCCAGCAGTCTGATAAAACATGACGGCTGTGATACAAAAAATCCCAGTGGAAAAGATAGCTCTCAGTGATCTCCCTGATGACTGACATGTGGCAGTGAGCGTTGCACATTTCCTCAGGCTCCTACGCTTTAGTATAATTCTTCTCCAAGATTTCTTACCACACAAAGCAGAGAGAGAGCAAACAATTATTATGCTGCAAGATGCCAATTTATCTGTAATACATCTAATTGAAACTCTGGTTATCCTCATTTCTTTTTCTCCAGGAAGGAAGGAAGGGAGTTACAGCTGTGCTAGAAAACAGTGTGCATGAAATGATTGAATTAGTGAGCATTTTCAAAGTTCACTTCAGCAAAAGACTCGGTGTTTGATCTTCCTTCCCCTGCCACCACTGGCAATACTCCTACTAGTTTCAATGGAAGCAGGAGGAAAGCTTCAGAGCCGACACCTCAAACAGCACTGACCTAAGTTACCAGAACAAGAAAACAGAAATGAGCCTGAATGAAAGGCAGGACTTACCCATCTACATTAAAGTGAGAAAAGGACACAAGTTAACCTAAACACAGTAAAGTAGCGAGAAGTAAATGAATGCACCGCACTGTTCAATGCTGTTGAAAATCAGGTAAGTTTTATTCAAGTTTCACAAAGGATATTTGAAAATTTTAGCACTTAGCAGATTGTCCTTCTTCTGCAGTGGGCTCGTGACTAGGTGCACACACGCAGGCAGCCAAGCACACCAACAAATATAGATAAGATTTCTCTTCTCCCCATTTAGTACCTCCAGTTGTTGCATCTTTTTCAAGTCCCATAAAAGTCTGAAAGGCAGAGAACAGCTTAAAAGCAACCTCTTGGCCATGCCAATCAGGAGTGCTTCTCCATCACCATTTTCTCTGTCAGACAGCGCTTACGAGAAGGAAGAGCACAAGTCATGGGGACAATGAACAGGGCTGGGTTTTCCCTTATCTTTTTACATGGAGGCTCCACCAAGCCCTCTTGAAAGAAATAAACCAAACCAGTAGCACAGTAGTGCAAGAAGAAACCAGGTTTGCATGCAATTCTTCAACCCTCCTGCAAACCCTAACACAAGCTATGCATGGTTTTAGATGAAATCTCCCTCACAAAATTCTTCTTTTCTTTCTTTCCTTTAACTTTTTTTGAAAGTCATGAAGGAAGAGAGCTGGCAGTGGCACCCAATCTGCCCTCAGTTCCTTCTGCATGTCCTTTCCACCCATCCAAAAGACTTCTCATGAAAAAAGAGAATGCAGATAGGTACTACTCCCATCTTGTGCTTTGTGACTGAAGTATGACTTGGAACTTGTTCATTTAGAAACAGGAGATGGATGAAGAAATGATGGAGCGAAAGACAAGCTCTTCTCCACCCCCATGGGAAAATGCTCTCTTCCATCTCTGAAAATCACTTTTCTATCCTGAGGCTTGAAAGCACAACAGGTTTTGCGTATGCTATTCAATTCTTTTCTCGTTAAAATAAGGAAGAAATATTCTTACTGGCTTTAATGGAGCCAGGCCCTTGGCTGGCTGGTGTGAACCAGCACTGTTCCTATATGGGCAGACTGATTCCCCTAAAACTGCAGCTCCCAAGGACTGGGATGCATTACAGAGGCAGCAGGTGACAGGCACACTTATTAAAGGCCATATTGTTAATGTAAATGAAGGCAGATGGCATCTCCACTGCAGGGAACACAAACCTCTGAAGAGCTTCTGAACATCCTGCGAGTTTTAATGACCCATTCAACGCTTTAGTGATTTTGCCCTTCAGTCACAAGTCAATAGCTTTAAACATGCAGGAAGCCTACTGTCTAAGGAAGAGTATTTCTTAGGTCTTTACTAAGTAATAATTTAAGATGACTTGCTTTCTTTTTTCTGTAATGAGTATGATTTTTGCAAGACAGAAATCCAGGAGGAAGATACTGGACTTCACCAGAATCCATGTAGTATTTGAAGCACTTATGTGACTCCTGTGTGAAAGTCCTTTTTTTTCAGGCAGTAACTCTATCCAAGTGTGTATTTTGATCAGTATCAATGTCATCATCTGTGGTAAGGTAGTTTGAAGACATCCCAGCCAGGCTCAGGTTTTCATTCTCCTCAGCTTTGGTGACAGCCAGCTGGAGAGCTGTAACAAATTAAAGGGAGGTAACGGAGAGGAAGGAGGGTGAGAAGCATGGATGATTGCATAGGAAACTGTAGGCACGACCTTGTGAAAAGACTTTCTAAACAATATAGTGGTTTAAAACCATCACACAAATGCAGTAGCCATCCCATCCCCACTGTGGGTTTTTGTTATTTGTACATGAATACCCATACAAACTCCCTTGAGGAAGGGAGCATGAGAAGAAACACACACAAAGCTGTGGTATAACCTCCTCAACCAGTACAGGGCACAGCAGGCTCTCTTGTCAGTCTCCAGAGATCAGATGCTTCTCAGAAAATTACACCAACTTCAATTCTCCCTCCAGATACAACAGCCGGCTGTGGGGTCCAGGCTCCCAAACCATGTGAAGCCGTTTACTGAAAGGCTTACCATGGTATTGTCTCTCTTTTCAAAGATAACATTAACTTCTTCCAAGCAGAACAGAAAAAAAACAAAACAAAACAAAACAGAACAAAACAAAACAATTTTCAAGGAGAAGGATGTGATGATACCCAAAAAAACCTGTCATATGTCATCGAGGCAGACAGGTGATTAGATAGTTCTCTTAAGGGTAAAACAGGCAGCAATTTAAGAGTTACTAGGGCTCCTACTACAAATATTCTGAAGTATACTTGAGAAACAAAAGAGGAAGAAGAAACTAGGAGATGCTTTTTGGATTAACAGTGAATAAAATCTCACCAGCAGGAAAAGCATTGCAAGCAACCAAGGCAGCTCCATGCCAGTTCACAGTGTGATACTGAAGTTGAGGCGCCGGTCCCACTGGAGCCAGCCAGCACTGGGTAGCTTACTGACTCCAGCAGAATCAGTATCTCCTGTCCTATGTGGTGGCACCTATTTGCTTAGCTGGATAACCAAGATGTAAAAAAAATTCTGGGAAACAATATGTTTTTTTCTGGCATTTAAGCTATTTGGGTTGGTTTTCTTCTGAGCTATCTGGATTAGATAACAAGTCCGTCTCAGTCTTGTTAATGGTGCTCTCTGCTGCACTGAAAGACTCTGCTCTATGTCTTGTTGGGGTGCTATCTTTCTGTGTTTCCTGATCAAATTTACAAACACTATGTTGTTTACTAAACTTTTAAAATGGTATTTCCTCCTCTCAGTGTGGAACTGGATCTGCCTCATCTGAATGACAGAGTCCCATACCCTTGAATTATGTCCTTTCTGACTCGAGGACTTTTCCTCTCAGCCTTATGCAACCTTCTGTTAGAAGCTGTGTTTTACCCCTGTAGGTGCCAGATTTAACACCAGCAAGTGCCAAGGGGTTTCTTTAGCTTGGGTCAGTAACTCTCTGCTAGGGCAGAGTAATCCAAAGAATGTCACTGTTGTGTGTTGCAGACCTTGCAGCCACTCTGCAATTGGGCTGGACCTCTGACCCCTTGTAGATGTCCACCATCTGCCACCAGGGAAGCACCAGGGTGGCTCTGCACACCTTGGCAGTGTCCTCCAGGCAGCTCCTTGCAGATACCGTGACCACAGCTGGTCCTGACAAGGGAAGGGGTTTCTTTGCGTCAAAGACGTGGTTGAGGAAAGACTCACTGGAAACACCCACCTCCACCACCACATCCAAAAGAAGGTGTTTCCCAGTCAGTGTGTATAAGGTTTGGACTAGTATACCATCAAAGCAATAGTCCACGTCTGGGTAAAGGACAGCAAAAGATTGCTGCGATGGTGGTGAAGCTAGAGAAGAGTTGGGTCCCCATTAAGCAGTGGGAGGCAGAAGCACATATAGCATCCCAAGCACGGTGTGGACTTACACCAGGGACAGAGGCAGTCCCCAGACAGGAATGATGCTGGTGACAAGGGCCTGAGGATGCCACAGCTCTTGGTACCAAGGATGTCTGTGCTCACGCAGTCGCTGGGGGCCCACAAAACACCTGGACAGCAGGGAGGAGGCCTCATCCATCCCTAACATCCCAGCTGGGGGAAAAGGGAGGCATAATAGGAGGCAAGCTCCGTAACAGCTCCCTGCATTTACCCTGATGCAACAGGATTATGTTTTGACATCTGGCCAGCCTTGTGACTGGCCAACGGCTGTGATTGTTTACCCCTGAAGTTAATCTTCTGTTTTGAAAAAAATTCTATTAAATGCCAAGGAGTCATGTTTGGCCAGAAGCTGGACTATATTTAAAATATCTACTGAAGTAGACTTTTTATGCAGAGTAATGTTTGTACTGTATTATCTGACTTCTGTGCTGATGTGGTGTCCAGTGATGAGGCACCACACCCATAATTTCTCCCATACCTCTCCTAGGATCAGATAAGCTTGACCATTTCAAAAGGACCAGACATGACCTGGCCCAACACCATTTCAGTGAACATTATTGATATGACCATGTAAACATGAGGCAGTTAAATATCCTAGTCTTCAGTGGAAATCAACAACAGTAGGTAAAGAATCTATCCAAGAAAAAATCTGACAAGTTTTTGGAAAGGAAGACAGGATACACGTGCACACTGTGCAAGTTTTTATACCTCAACCGCTGCTGCAGTAGCCAGGGTAGAGCAAAGAACAAAAATGATCATTTGGGAAAAGTCTATTTCTACAAAATGATGAATTCCAGATTGAATTTTACAGTTTCAGTGATGATTTCCCACGCACATTACTGCATTTGGTCGCACCATCCGTCTTGGTTCAAGTAAGATGATTGCTTGTGCCTAGTATGGAGTCAGTTAGTGCCATCAGCAATTCAGTCATCCTGGTCTGATCTGACAAGAGAGTTTCACAGCTGGAGACCATGGATTTAGCAAAGACCCTGGTGGCAGCAGAGAAGGTTCAGTGAGGTGGGGAAGGACTGTGGGTCATCTGAAGCGTGTTCACTACTCCAAGCACCTCCAAGTGCCTGTTATTTTTGCACATGTCTTTGGCTCTCCGCCTTGGTTCTTCCCGACACCTATGTGCTCAAAGAGCCTTTGCGAAGTCTGTGGTGAGCAAAACACAAGCCTGAGGGGTGCAGAGCAGTCAGAGGGGCGAGCTGTGAGCTGCCATGCCACAAGGTGGGAACTCTGCTTCTGCAACCGGAACCACTCAAACAAGTGAGTGGTGGTCTTGGTACTTCGCAGCTGGGACTGACATCCTGCTGAGAGGGTGCCAGCATGGAGATCAGTAACATAGCACTATGTGTGATGGGCCCCAGCGTGTTAAAATCTCCGGCTGGAGCTCAGCCTCAAACTTCGGGCTGATGAGTGTCCCCACATGGAGCAATGTAACAGGGGCAGCACAGCCAGGGCTGCAACCGTATGACACCGTTCTTCTGTTTTGAATTCAGCAGCAACACATAACCAAGTGTGTGGGCAGAAAGACAGCTGGACTGGGGAAGAGCAAAACAGCAGCTCCTAGATGGAACAAGGACAGAACAAATGAACTTGCCACCACCACTGTGGGAGTCTGCCACCACTGATGTTCGGAGAGGGAAAAGAGCCTCCATGGACTTTTCTGGTAGGTACAAGTCCTGCTTGCAGTTGCCCTGTAGGCGACTTTTGTGACCACACAAGCCTCTTTATGTTGAGGTCTGCTCTGGCGTTGTGGGTGAGGTGACATGAGGTGCAAGGTTCAGGGTGGTGATGGGTGAATGTGCCATTGAGGGACAGAAACTCGTAGGAGGTGGCTCTTCCGTTGCTTGCCTTGGGGTAGCAGGTGCTGCCCAGCCTCTGGCGTGTGGGATCTCACAGTGAGAGAGATGTGGCAGCACTGTGTCCGTGGGGCATGGGCAAAGTGTGGGCAGTAGGTGGATCAGCTGCTCAGACAATGAGGGCTGACCGTCTCGTGCTGCACATGCATCCATGCACTTTCCTTCTGGCTGACCCACTAGTGTTAATGCAGGACCTTCAAAGGAGTTAGTGAGGACTCTCCGTCACCAACCAACCACCTAGATTTTTTTGACTCAAGACAGCTAATAACAACAATTGCCAGTTTAAACCTGACTGGCCAATGTTTTGCCAAGGAAAAGTGCCCCGAAGGGAATTTGGGCCAACCACCTTTTGGTGGGTTATTCAGTATGGCTTATTTCTGCTGAATAAAGCCTTTGGGACTGAGTAACACTGCAGTCAAAAACCTAGCCAAATAAGAAAAGCGGTTTGCAGATTGTGTCCGTGAGCCCTGGGTCCAGCTACCCAGCTTTCACTGTGCCTAAGGGGCTGGGTTAGTACTCCAGCAAGGGGGCTAACGAGACACCAGGCTAGATAAAATAAGCAGCCTGAAATTTAACAGCAGTATTATGAATGGGGACTTTCCTGGCTAAGCCAACCCAGACCTCTGTATTTAGTGGGGTTGGGGAGGAGTCACTTGAAGAAAAGACAACTTCTGATAGCAGCAACCAGGAAGAGCTTGTGTGTTTGCAGACTGCTTCCAAGCCTTGTTAATTCCTGCTCAAATACGAAGCTTTGTAAACTTAACCCTCCTTTTTCATCAGCTGCTTTCAGAAAAGCCTTGCTGGCCTGATGTAATGCAGAGCTTTGCTTATGCAAGGCTTAAAGAACAGCCATTAAAAAACAGCGTTAGTGTCAGAGAACCATCAGTTTTCAGGAGTTCACCTTAAATCCAGCATTCTTCTCTGGATGTGTGTTACTCACAGCTCAAAAGAGGACGCAGAAATTGGTGATTTGGAAAAAAAAAATGCAAAAGACAATTGAAGTGTGAACAATGAAGAGCCTATTGTTACTCATACAGGAATCAGTGCATGAAGTCACTCTGTCCCAGGATATTTTTAAATACATATTCAGTGGGTAGATGTTTGGGGATTTTTAGGAACTGTTTGAGATTTGCTAGCAGTGTTAATTACCTAGTGGTGAATGGTGTGCTGTTTGGCATTCAAAATTTAGGTTGTGGGATCCTTTTCTAGAGTATCACAGTGCCACTGGAAACTAGATTATAGTCTATTTATAA
Organism: Burhinus bistriatus; assembly: GCA_013397275.1. NCBI lineage: Eukaryota > Metazoa > Chordata > Aves > Charadriiformes > Burhinidae > Burhinus > Burhinus bistriatus. The sequence goes on along the minus strand of VYXH01012333.1, from coordinate 151,960 downwards.
AATCCTTAGATAGGCAAGTTTTCATGTTTTTTACCTTACTTTACTTTGCTTTGTAAAGATAAACTAAATAGTTTTAGTTTCTGTCAAATCATGGAAATTTGCTCCCCAATATGGATTAAATGAATGCTTGCTACATTTTATTGCTTCTATAACATCTCATATATCAGAAACAAAAGACAGATGTGAGCCCCAATCTGCTCTCCAGATTGGAAAAATCTGTCTTGTTCAGGGCTTTTTTTTTCATAGAAAACATCACAGTAATAATAGCACATCATCCCCAAGGAACTCCCAAGGAAGTAACAGATGAGAGTCCCACGGACTCCTTTGTAGCTTCATCTTAAGAGTTTTGAGTCTAAACAGTATTTATTCAACAAACCCACACCTCCGACCTCCAAGTAACAAAGCAGAGCAGCTGGCAGTCTCCAGCTAGCCTGCAAATTCTTCTTGAAGAGCAAATAGGCGAAGAAAGGAAGGCAGAAAGCTCACAGCACTACGTAGTGAAAAACCAATGGTCCTGAGTGAGCAGAATGAGCTGGAGAGGAAAATCCTAATTGTCACTGCTAAGCAGCAGCGAAATCTCTTATGGAGATGTGCCCTCTCCCGGCCTCACCAGGAAAGCCTGGAGGGACCACAGGTGCTGGGGCAGAGTGGGGAGACACAGGCGCCGCAGGGAGGTTCGGGAGCCTCTATTACTCTGCTGTGATATTAGCAAGCAGAGAAATAAAATGCAGAGAAATAACAAGTTGTTTGGGTCAAGATTTAAATAAATAGAGGGGCTGCCCAGGTGGCCATTTAAGAACTGGTTTCTCACAAGTGCGAGAGCACCTGAGCCCAAAGCGGGCTTCAGCTCCTTCGGTTGCATTTTGGCCAGTTGCCAGCAGCTTGGAAGTCACACCTCCTGTTTGGACACTTGAAGACGGTTATCTGAACCCAGCTTTCACCCCGATTTGTTTTTGTTGTTTGGTTGGGTTTGTTGGGTTTGGGGTGGTTTTTGTTGTTGTTGTTGTTATTGCTGCTCTTGTTTGTTTGTGGTTTTAAATTGGGTCCTGGAGAAGGCTGCCCATACCCAAGCCCTGCCAGATGGAGCGAGCCAGGGCTGGAGCCCCACGCCTCTTGGGGGCTGCTCTCATCCGTGCCACCCACGCAGCTGTGGCCCAGGGACCCCGCACAAACCCACAGCCAGCTCTGAGCAGGGCCTATCTTACACATTTCCAGTCATGGAGCATCCTTTGTTTGAGCACATCGATGCATAGGACTTGCCTTACTGATTCTGTTAAAAATCATACACATCACGTCCAATATGATTTTAGCCTAGCTGGCAGTCCAAACCACTGCTCCCTCCTGTGCTGTGGGGCTGAGGGTCCCTGCATTAACAGATCTGTTCCTCAGGGATGAACTGACAGACAACACTTAAACTTCTGTTCCCTGTATAAGCTAACCAGTTGGAACAGTTAAAATCTTTAATGAAATAAAGCATATTTTGCTGTCCTTAAGACATTCTCCTGCCCTCTTCAGTATCACCAGCCCTCTCAAACCATGGACATCAAAGGAGGAACGTGGTCTTCCAGGAACAGCTCTCCCTATGCCCAGCGCAGGAGCATCCTCCCTGTCCCAGCCTCCACTAGTTAGTGCCCACTATTTAATTCTTCCACATCTGTGCCTGATCCTCTCATAGCAAACTCTTATCAGAGAAGAAAACTGCATAGAAAATTAGTTTGAAATGTTAAAAGTGGGTCTACCAGCAGAGTGGATTCATGTGATTGTACAGTATTATAATGTCATTTTGACAGGCTGGCATAGCTAAAAGTAAGTCAGAAAAGCCAAATGCATTTTAGGTTTTTAATTCCTTATTGTTTGAAGCTTCTATTTGCTGTGCTGAGAGATTTGGGAAGAGTTTTCTCTCAGTTTACAAAACCTTGAAAACAAATCTTCTCTGTCATTGTGGTATAAGCACTAGCCCCCAGGGGTTAGGGAGCAAATGTAGCTTTCACACCAGCAGGGAGTGAAAACAAGGGGATCTTTCCTGATTTATGTCCCCAGCGCTTTTGTCCTAGCAGTAAACACAAAGCCCTGTACTATAAAATTACATAGGTTTGGTGTCCTGGGTGACTTGGCTGAGCTTGGAGTTCTTAATTTAAAAGAAAACACGATTGTGTTTCTGTGTTCATTTTCAAGCTGACGACAATACTCCATTCCTCTGGCCACATGGTAGGAAGCCATGGGAGACATATGGAAAGGATTGCTGGGATGGTGTCACACTACTTGGCATTAGAGAAATGAGCCTTATTTCTATCGTAGCCCCATAGCACAGTCAATACAGTGCCACCATTGCTGTTAGCAGGCCACAGACCTTATTGCTGTGAGAATATAAAAGTCCTAAGGGCTTGAGAAACATGGTAGATCTTATCTGGTCTTGAACATCTTTAGCTTGGTTTTAGCTTTAGATTAGTTTTGTGTAACTCCAATTATTACCCCAGAGCATTATACCATATACATTCACAGATTTTGCTAGCCTGTTAACATTATATTACTGAATTTGTAGACCAATCAGAAAGATGTGTTATCAGTCAGCTGCTTGGAAATGTGTATGAATAGCATCAAGCTGTCCCAAGAAACTCCCCACTACCAACATCAACACATCACCTGGTGAAGAACCTGGACACTGACAAATGGCTGCACTATCCCATTGCAGGAGGAAAAAAAGACCCTCTGCCACAGGCCAAAGGTAAACATCACAACAGAGAAGAGGGGAAGATGGTAGAAAGTCTATATAACAGTTTTATTATTAATGGGAATCAGCAATAATTGGAAGATTTGAACAGTAACTGTTGATATCATTGCAATTACATTAACAATAGCTGCTTGCTACTATTTTGATTAGATTGCTAAAGCAATTTCAGTAACAAAACATTCCAACTCTTTGCTCCATACGGAATGAAGACTTAGGCCCTTTTGAGTGTAACATTATCAGCTTGTGTAATCATATGGATATTGAGTAAAAAAAAGTCCACACACTTAGCTCCTTTTACTATTTTCTCCCCCCCTCCCCTTTTTTTTTTTTTTCATTGACTACTTTTCATTGACTTTCTCTTCTCAATTGTGGAAGATTTTCTGCAATCCTTTCCTGCCCTGAAGACTTGCGAGAAGAGTTTTCAAAGAATTTGCTGCCTTGTTCATACAGAGGACTTCACATGCATCTGCATTACAATGCCTGCTCTGGTGATTCTCCCCCAAGATAAACCCATTGTGTGAGAATAAGTTATTTTATTCCAGAAACAAATCTGCTGTGTCAGTTTACTCTCCAGTAGCCCTATCTGTCAGTTTGCCTGTGTACACAAGACCTAAAGGAATCTGGTGTTCAGATCTCTCTAGAACGAAACCAATTTAGGTGCTTCACTCCTTTTAGATTCACACTTTTATTTTCTTCATGCTTACTCCCACAGTATCATGCTTTCCTGTCAGGATATTATTGTGCCAGTTTCCTCTTCACCTTCTGTTCCTTCTGCTCCAGTACATTTTCTCCAGTTCAGGCTCTTCTTCAGCTTTTCTCGATCCTACCAGCTGAAAAGGCAAGGAAATTGTCATTGATGAAGGCAGTTTTCCAGCTAGTGGATTCTCAAAGCCTAAGCATGGATGAACTACAGGGCACTAGTGGACACCAGGAGTTCCTGCCAAATGGTTCATTTCACTTTACACCTCTACCTCAGGTCTCAAAATGAGGTGGCCACCTTTAGTCAGGGAAGAAGCCTCTTTCCCTGCCTGTGGAGGACAGAGGGATCCTAACCTTCTGATCTAGAAACCTGTCAAGGGCCGTTTTCCTTTCTCATGAGCATTCAAGTACAGCAATAAGAGCGTCTTCACCTTCATCTCAGTCCCCTCTGCTGCTAATTCCCTTCTCCCTCCAAGTAAGATCTGTCCCACCTAGAATAGCAGTTTTGTTTTGCACTTGCACTCCTTCCATGTGTCTTTTCAGCCATCTTGCTTGGTCTCTTTCCAGGAAGCCCCAGCTGTATCCATGGTGCTTTAAGCTTAACAGCAATTACCGTTTTCAGCCCACTGCTAGTGCTATCTGCTGGACCTCTGCTCTACTGCATCTTCCATGCAGTGCAAACCTAACTGTTCCCTATAACTTTTTTCAAGCCTTTTTAGAGCAGAAATCACATCCAGATAAGAACATTAGTTTTTGCTTATTTCCTACTCATCTCCACTGTTTAATTACCAAAACAAAAAGTTGAACAACAGCTAAGAGAGTTTTGAGGCCCTCATCTTTTAGACCTGTCCTGAAACCAAGAGCTGTAATTATCATATGGATTAGCCAGGAACTACTATGCTCAGTAAAGAACACTGCCTGTTTGGGACATTAGGTATGTCCAGCCTCTGCTACAGTGCTAAGTTTGGAAAACTAATACAGGCAATCTCTACCTAACTTAGGAATTTTAGCCAAACCTGAAATTTTGGTGCAATAAAAAAAGAAATTAAAAAAAAATCAATCTGTGGCTCTGTCACCTTGGCAGCTTTGAAATCCTAACCTCAGCAACTTGATCAGTGTCATCTGTAAAGACAAAGACAGCTGGGAAAGGCCACCAGGTGCAAAACTCAGCATGGAGCTTGCTAACCATCCTTGTTGGATGCTCCATGTTCTTGGGTAAAAAGGAGAGATTGTCCTCATGTTTGTTCCCTCAAGTTTCCTAGGCCTTTACAGACAAACACGTCTGTGCTGCTGAATGCTTTACAGCCCATTCATCAATACTTATACATGACTGCCATGCAACAGCTTTCCCTCAACTTGAAAAGATTAAGGACTAGAGTAGGCTAGATTTGCACACATGGAAAATAGAAGCATAGCATGTATTTATGCTCTCAGCACATGCCATTCACAGGGCTGCTGTCGAAGCTGACATGCTGCTATTTTACAAGGTATTTATAACCAATGGAAGCTTTGACCAATATTCTTTGAAGTCATACAAGCATTTCTGGCAAAGACCAGTTTAGGAAAGAAAGCCATTAAGGACAGTTTTCAAGTACAGATACAAACTTCCTCCATATTAGCATACAAGAAAGGAGACATTGCTTTTTCAAACAGAAAGAAACCCCTTTTTTCCTGCAACAGTAGCTAGGACATCAGTAGGCACCAGGTGAGAAGGTTCCTGTCAGCATTACCTGGGTCTAAAGAAACAGATGTAGGGGTTAGGAGGATGATTTTTCTGGGGGGTTTTAAGTTAAATAGTTAAAGAATATAACCAGTATTTCTGACACACTGACACGGTAGCAAGCAGTGCTCTACAGTCATATGAGGAACGCTAGGACAAATGAAAGTCTGAGTCATGCTTATTAAAATCTGAAATTAGTACTCTGAAAAAGCATCAAGATGAGAAACCATTCAAGACCTGCTCATCTTCTTAGACATAACCTACTTGAAGTATAGCTTATCTGTCTATTCCCTATCCCCACTTCCAAAACAGCTTTTAACAACTCCAGTCTCATCTTTCCTAAGCATATACAGATCTTTTAACGTACCTGTAACAGCTTTTGTGCATTTGCCACTTTTCTTCAATTGACAATTCCATGATGGGTTTATTAATAAGCTACAGAGAACACATGCAACATTATCCATCCTTAAACACATTCTTGGTGTGGAATGCATTGTCTTCCTCATTCCTCTCCTGTACATGTGAAGTTTTGCTTGTCATTCTTATCAGTGTTTTGGGGTGGTCTAAAACACTTTTCTGTGACTTGAAAAGTTTGAATATTGATATTGAAACCTCAATTTTAATCCTCTGAAGACATGTATTTTGTGTTATACTGCTTTCTCTCAAGGGCAAAATCAGAGCAAGCTACAAAGTACTGTTGTACTTGAACTAAATCCCTGCCGTATTTAACTGCATACACACTTAAAGAACTCAAACTAAGTATTGTTTTCCCCCTCCCAGCACACAATGCGCAAAGTGCCTAGGACAAGTATGAGGAAGTGTACCATAGAGCATGCGGATCCCCCCAAAGGAGAATTAAACTTTGTTTATCCTGCATTCAAGGGTAGAAACGGAGAAACTGGGTAGAGAAGGAACTGTCACCCAGTAATAGGTACTGCTTCTTAATCAAGGAGCAAGACCTTTTACCTATGCCTGTATACTATACATTCTGCTGGCACACTAAAACTTTGCTACTATATTTGGTTAGGGAACAACTACAGCTTTCTTCAATGTCTAAAAATATGTTCAAGTAGCATAATACACATTTATACATTTAAACAGAAAAAATCTCTATTATATTACCTTTAGGCCACTTAACTACTCAAGATACTAGCTCCTAATTGAACTTCACAGTAAAAAAAATTTCAGCTTCTTGGAAAAATGTACATACCTAAATACACACATTTCTCCATGTAGATATAAATATCTCTACATCCATATGAAATCTGTTCTAAATTTAGACTGTTCATTGCACACCTTAGCAAAGCAGCAGCTGGCAACCCTTGAGAGTGTGGAAACACTATATTAAGAGAGGCTGTTGTGTTAGTGTACTCCAACTCCCACCTACAATATGCTAAGAGACATTGTTCTAAATATACACTGATGCCAAATGCAGGTATTCAATAGATATAGAAGACCGTAACAGTAAACCAAGGAGAAAAATGCTTACTTAACACACATTTTAAAAATGTGTTACCTATATATGTTCCCTCGCAGGAACACAGTCTAATCCAGAATCTGCAGTTACTTCTGCCTGTGAGTTCAGGGTCATAATGGTGGGATTGTTTTTTGGGTTCCTTCTTCAGCAGGTATTTTTCCTATAGTAGCTAGAAAAGAGGGATAGTTATGGAATTCACGTGCCTACCTTAAGATAAGCAATGATTTCTTATTTTGAAGACTTGCTTACATATATACACTTTACTTTCATTACACATAGTAGCAACCTATAAAGGAGACAGGTTCTAGGAATCTACTTAAATGAGTCTCAGAAGGAACTCAGCTGGTAAATCTGTTTAGGGAACTCTGAACCACAGTTAGTTGCCCTCCATGTTTAACAAAGGAAGATGTTTAAAGCTACAGGTGGTGCCTAAGGCAAGCAAACCTGGTTCTTTTCATCAAGGGTAGATCCAAAGTAGTTATTTCATAATAGAACAAATACAAAAGCCCACTTAGAAACTATCTCCAGGTTGATAAACATTAGGTTATTAATCTCCCACCTCTAACATGCCAGTAATTTGGCTAGGGAAGCATCAAAAAAACATACAACTTTATCTTTGCACCTTTGTGTCTCGCTGCTAATTTATTGGAATATAGATGTAAAAGATTATGCTGTCTTGTCTCATTCTTTGGTTAAAAAAATGAAGACATGTTCATCTCAAAAAAACTACAGAGATCCTTATGGGCTTGTGTCCCTGCTCCCATAGCTGTCCTTAACAGAAAAGGAAATCCACATGTTGAAAAAAATACATATGTATCTGGAAGAAGCATTACATCTTAAAAGGTAGGCCTATCAAGCCATCAACTGTTAATGTCAACAAAAACATACTCTGTATACAATGAAAAACATCAACCAACCTTCAATTAAAGTGTAGAGTTCATAGTTCTCTTCAGACATCCAGGATGAAGTCTACTATATCACTTCTCTAACAAGTTTTTGAACATTGGTAAGAAACTGCCTCAAAAGTTACACTGGAGTAATTTGATTGGAAAGATTAGTGCTTTTGACAAGTCCTTTGGTAGGTACACAAATAACAAAATGTTTAGTTACCTGAATATGAAAGAATAAGAAACCCTATCACTAAAGGTTAAGTTTGAGTACCACTTCAAAATAAAGCAGTAAATAGAGAAGAGGTGGGGGAGAAGCTTTTATAAGAGAAACAGTGCCTATCAGTGGGAGAGAACAGTGGGAAATTCATTCTAGGTTTTTGGAGAAAACTTAAACACTTTCAGTAGTAACATTAAGTAGTGTTGGGTAACAAAAACAAACCTTTTCAAAATCATTCTTCCTTTAGACTACAACTGGAACACTTAGACTATATAAGAAAACCTGACAAGTAGTTTAATACACAGAAGATCAAAGACAAATAACTGAAATATCTGCATTAAACAAAATACTGACAAGTGTTCTTAATTAGCATTTTGATTCATTGCTCAAATACACACCAAGCTTTGGTTAAAGGTGTGCTGCTACCAGCCTTGTTTATTTTCCTTCCCTTGAAACTGTAAAACATATGATCTTCAATACTGTGTGGAAAGCCATTTCATTTAACACTTTTAAAGCTTCTTTTACATTAGGTTTTAGCCCTGAGCTTGCAAAAACAAAAAAAAGTAAAACAATCAAATCACCCCATACTGTTCTGCCATTCCCATCTCTGAGCACAGGTCAGGCAAAGGCTGTGGAGACAAGAAAAGTTACATATGTTGTTCCTTCAGACATCACAGGTATGTAATTTTTTTTTTTTATTTGTTTAGGAAGGAGAAACATACCCAGTTCAGTAGATATTGAGTAGCAGGGAAGTCAGGAGATAAATGCTTTGCTTTCAGAGATAACAATTTAAATAAATATTTACATTAAACCAAAAGTAACAAGAAACTTGATTTAAAAAAGAAAAATCTATTTCTTTCTGGCATATCCTTTTAAGAGAAAAGAACGGAACTCCTTATCTATTGTGAAGACTCATAGTCAGCATTGTTCTACTGCAGCATGAGCCAGTGTCTTTCAGTTCTTTGCACAGCTTTTGCAGTGTTCCCACAGATTCCAGAGAATTACAACGACAAATTTCACATACACCTTTCTCCTGCAGTTAAACTTCCTGCATGTAATTTCTTTCAGACTTTATTGTGAAGAGAAGCCATACTTGATTCAACAGCAGTCAGTCTTGTCTCCAGAGCCTTTAATACGGTGTCTGCCTGTAAACAGGGAAAGATGGTTGGTTATAAACAGAACTTGCCGATACAAAAAGTAAGTGTCGATGTAAGTGCTCGAATCTGATCTTGCATCACCAATCCTATTTGATTCTATTCCTGTTACTTTCATCATTTGAAAGTTCACTCAACTCTAACATTAACACTTTCCATACTTTCTCAGATCTATAATTGTCTTCAGTCTTGGTGTCAGTTCCACACATTCAGCTTTTGCTAGACAACCATCAGCTTTCAGAGCCAACTTCATCAACAGAGTTGCTCCCAACTGATTGCTGCCTGCAATCAAAAGTTTTCAGTGGAGCAAAACATCAACTTGATTATATAATAATTCAATACAAAGTTACAGAAAAAGCATTAAGTCAGTTTCCATAAAAGACAGAAAAGACATGACTCAAAGTTAAGTGGAAATCTGGAGAACTGAATCAGAACTAATTAGAAATGAAATTTCTAATTACAGACATAGATAGGAATCTAAAGCTGTGCTTGATAAACAGGAAGTGCTAATTACCATTAAAATTGAAGAAAACATTACTGAAAATCTTGCATAACAAGATATTAATAGCATGAAGTATTACAGCACATGTTAAAACCCACAGAATTGTTTGGATGAAATAAGCTGTTTTGTAGAAACTATTTAAGGATATTAAGATTTCACAGAGGTGACGTAAGCAGAGAATGATTATAAGGTTAAATCTTACCCTTTGTAGCACCTCTTCCAAGACAGCTCGACTTTCAAGAGTTAAAGGCTCCTCATCAGCAAGAGCCTGCTTTTCTGAGGATCCTAGAATGTAACTGATACACTACAGTTTAGATCATGCACTTTTCACTCTGAAGGCAAAAAAACAGATGTAGAACACATCCACTGTTCTCAATAATTATGATTAATACACTAGCAAAGTGGAAGCATGATTCCAGCAACAATAAAAAGAATCTGTATTTGGTAATCTTGTAAACAAACTGTACGGTAGAATGAAAACAGTTTTAAGCACAGAACTACCAAGACACCACTGCTTTATGAAAGTTAGACCTCCAAGAGACAGTCAGGAATTCTGGTACTACAGGATACGGTGAAAAGTTATGCAGACATTGAGAACAGTGTAGCACTAGCTGGGAGAACCAGCTATCAGCATTACTGCCCAAGAAAATGCCATTTTGTCACTACGTTAGTGTTTCAGAGAAGTTTACTGCCATGGAAAAAGCAAAGCTGTGGAAACAGGAAAAAACCTGTCCAGATAAAGAAGGTGAACATCCACATAGATACAGCAAAATAAACTGGAACTTAACAAAAAGCAGAAACATTCAACCTAGCCCAGACAGAAACAAAGGTAACCCATCACTGTTTACTAGAGTAATCCTTGGAAAAAGGCACTCTGGTGTGGAGACTTAAAAGCGGTCTTAAAATACTCTTCAATAACTATATCCTGAATTAAGTGCTATAAACCAGTTAAAACCAATCCAATAGCACATCTTCATTGTCTCAACAGTTTTTGACTGTAAGACAGCTAAGTGAGAGCCTCAAGCACATATACAGTTTTAAGATTTGCTTTTGCCTACCTTAGCAAGAAAAAAGCAAACTTGACCAGTACAGGTCAGACTTCAACCTCAGTTCTGCTTAAGCTCCTCTCCCCATGTTCTCTGCTGATATTTACCCCTAATAGCTTACAGCCAGGCCTATTTGGTACTACCTATGACTGGAGGCTCATTTTCTGTTGTCTAAAGCAGAGCACATCAAATGAGAAGGAACCCTCCTGTGTTGTGTACCCAGTGTTATTTTCCTAGGTGGTATGCAATTTCATATATAGAAGGCAGCCCTGGTATTTTCTTTTTTCTAGGATTTGTCTAACATTGCACAGATGATGTTCCTCATGCTTCAGCACTATAATGCTAACAACAGTAATACAGAAAACCACTCTGGAACAAAGTGGCAGAAACAGCTACCTCTAGGCTTGCCACAAATATTAACAGGAGCATCCCTCAGTAAGACACGTGGTGGATGAAGCATAGCTAGCAGGCTTACCAATAAAAATCCTGCCTTTACCTTTCAATTGAGTCAACATTGAAACAGAACAAATCCCTCTTGTAGTCAAGATGCTTTGGGGTGCATCTATAGATGTTGCCAAGTGTCATTGAGCAGCCAGAGCACAATAACGTTTCAATCATGCTGTAAGCAAAATAAGGAACATTTATTCAGGAGAAAAGAAAAAGAAACACCTCTCCCCACCCCTATTCTAAATAAAAAATAATCCACTATGATTTTTTTTTT
>VYXH01012333.1:72369-140730 GCA_013397275.1 Burhinus bistriatus | reverse complement strand
CCGCCGCCGCCGCGGACGGCGCCTGCCCGCCGCCCGCCTCCAGCAGCGACAGGGAAGAGTCCAGCTCCGCCACAAGGCCCGGCGGCGGGCAGAGCGTACCCGCCATCGCCTTCAAACCCCCCGCGCCGGAAGCGGCAGTGACGTCAGCCCGCTGCCCGCCGGGGAGAGACATACCGCCCGCCCCGCCCCTCCGCGCGCCCTGCGCTCCCGGCCCCCCGGCCGTTAACGGCGGCGGGATTGGGGGTGGGGCGGCCGGTGTCGCCCCGCNGTATTTTCTTTTTTCTAGGATTTGTCTAACATTGCACAGATGATGTTCCTCATGCTTCAGCACTATAATGCTAACAACAGTAATACAGAAAACCACTCTGGAACAAAGTGGCAGAAACAGCTACCTCTAGGCTTGCCACAAATATTAACAGGAGCATCCCTCAGTAAGACACGTGGTGGATGAAGCATAGCTAGCAGGCTTACCAATAAAAATCCTGCCTTTACCTTTCAATTGAGTCAACATTGAAACAGAACAAATCCCTCTTGTAGTCAAGATGCTTTGGGGTGCATCTATAGATGTTGCCAAGTGTCATTGAGCAGCCAGAGCACAATAACGTTTCAATCATGCTGTAAGCAAAATAAGGAACATTTATTCAGGAGAAAAGAAAAAGAAACACCTCTCCCCACCCCTATTTTAAAAAAAAAATAATCCCCTATGATTTTTTTTTTTTTTTAGAGCATTTGCTCCTGCTGTACATACTGTAATTACAAGCACTCATCTTTCAGCCTGCGTTCCCAGCGGCTCCTCAGCCCGGCTGACCCCAGCAAGACTAACACATAAGCACTTTGTACAGACCGCCGGAAACAGGCCTTCCAAGCCAGGCTCCCCGGCCCTGCCCGAGGAAGCAGGGGCCGCGGGGGGCCGGCAGCACCCGGGGGGCCGCTTATCAGGCTTTTCCCCAGCGCCTTCCCCGGTGCCTCTCGGCTCCCTCGGGAGAGGAAGGGAAAGGCGCAGGCGGGGACCACCCCCGGGGCAGCAGCGGGGCTCCGTGGCCGGGCCTCACCATCCGCACTCGCCGGGCCGCTTGGACAGCTTCCGCTCCGGGTCCACCGAGACGCTGCCGGCCGCACCTGAGGAGAGCGGGGGAGGGAGGGAGAGGTGATGAACGGCCGCCGGGTGGGGCGTGGCAGGGCGTGGCGGGGCGTGACTCACTGCGCAGCAGGATGCAGCCCGCCTCCTCGTCGTTGGTCACCCAGCTCAGCGTGTCGCCCACCGGCCGCCTGCAGCCGGCGCAGAGGAACACCATGGGCAGCAGGTCTGCGTTCTCCGCCCCCGCCCGTCGCTGCTGCTGCTGCTCCGCCGCCGCCGCCGCGGACGGCGCCTGCCCGCCGCCCGCCTCCAGCAGCGACAGGGAAGAGTCCAGCTCCGCCACAAGGCCCGGCGGCGGGCAGAGCGTACCCGCCATCGCCTTCAAACCCCCCGCGCCGGAAGCGGCAGTGACGTCAGCCCGCTGCCCGCCGGGGAGAGACATACCGCCCGCCCCGCCCCTCCGCGCGCCCTGCGCTCCCGGCCCCCCGGCCGTTAACGGCGGCGGGATTGGGTGTGGGGCGGCCGGTGTCGCCCCGCCGCTGTCCCCGCCGCAGGCCTGCTCCTGCGGGCCTCAGCGACGCTTCAGGAGGGGCTGGAGTTGCCCTAGCGGTGGGGAGGCGCGGGGAAGATGGCGATACGTGCTTTGAAAGCTGCCTTTAACCCATCTGGCGCTTTTTGTGCTGGAAACTGCGCTTGCGTACCTCGCTGCCGGGTCCGCCTTTGCCCCGTGAGGCCTGGGCCGGCGCCTGAGTGGGCAGCCCTGGCCTCCCCGGCTTGCAGCGTACCCCGGGGGCTTTAGGGATGCCGTCAAAAGCGGGCGGAGGGTCTGTTTCACGTTTAGCGTGAGCAATTTCAGTTCCGTGGAGCACCTCGGTGAAGCACGTAGGTGGGTGTTTGCCTAGGCACGGGACTGCAGCGGGCCAAAGGCCTTCCACTGCTCTGCCTTCATCCTGGTTAGGAGCCTGCCTTTCCATCCGCTGCCTTGGGTGTGAAGGGAATGAAGAAGTAGCAAAGTGAAATGCATGGTTATTCAGCTACGGCCTTTAATTACGCAGTGTTTTGTCAGGTCTTACCTACGTTTTCATGTCAAGAGAAACATCTTTCAGGCCAGCTGTTTTCAGTAGCTCCAGAGAGCGCTGCGTTGCTCCAAGTTTCCGAGAGGGAAGGGTTTGTGTCCCAGCTGGCACTTGTCCAGCCCCTTCTTGGGTCACTTGACAGCCATCTGAGGTTTAAAATACACCGAGGAATAACACAATTGCCCACCAGGAAGTGAGGATTACATATTAAGGGCTGCAGTTTCATATCTGTCAGACATTAATATTCATTGCTGCTAGATGTTTTTTAGTACCAAGGCAGTCCTTGAGCTGCGGGACCCCAGAGTGATTTACATAGGCATCAGTTATGCAATCTCTTTCTGAGGGCGCTGAAGTACAATGAAAAAAACTATTTGGTTGGAGTTCTGAGCTGGTTTAAAATGCACTACTGAAATGGCTAACAGAACAAACTCCTCTGAATATTTTTGGTCGTATGAATATTATTGGGATTATATAGATCCAATTCCAGTAGATGGAAGCAAGTTGAAGGTTAATAAATGTAAGTATTGTAGAGTAGTAGGTGCTAATCTAGTACAGGCAAAATGTTGCATGGCTTGTCTAGCTGGCTTATTTTTTATTTTCCTTGTAATAGAGACCATGCCGGGTTGGTTATATGTGTGTGGTTTGTATGGATGGGTGTCTGCCTTCCACACTGACTATGCTCTAATAGCAGTTTTTACTAATACTTTGCTCTGTCTTACAGTATTTGAAATGATAAGACTGCTGATACTAACTCTTATTTAGAATGACAGATTCTTTTTTAGCCATTTGCTAAGTGACTTGCAAATCTGTGGTTTGGGGTGTTAGTTACCTGCACGCTACTGTCAAAAAAGTTGACTGAATGAGCAGAGTTTTTCATAAGACTATCGTGTTTTCGTGTTGGGATGTAAGGCTTACATTACAACTGATAAACATCCAAAACCTTCCTAAAAGAAGAAGTGTATGTTTCCATTAACGAGGAACAACAAGCTGAACACATACTGTTACCTTTCCTCCTTTGACTTAGTGCTACTGAACTGTAAGATAAAGTAATAATATACATTATTGCCAAAATATTTTATTGCCGTGGAAGCTGGTTCCGCTGAGTTTAGAAGTTTATTTTCAAAGTACATGATATGAATAGCATTCACCAAATTCACCCTGCAACAGTTAATTCTGTTTCACACTTGGTTTTTGAATGAAATAGTGATGTCTTGTTATGGTTACTTAAAGTGGCAAGTAATTTTTTTTTTTTTCTAGTGTAACATGCAATTTTTTTTCTAATGTAGCACTTGCATTGATTAGGTTTTGATAAGATAAAATGACAAGCTATGTCATGAGGCATTAACTTAACCGACTGTAGTTGGATGGATTGACAAAGACTGAGGGGGAGCGGGTAGGCATGTTTGAGTCACTTAGGCTATAGGCAGCGTTTTCCCTTATTTTCTGCCAAGTCTCTACCTATGGTTGTATCCTCATCTGAGTGACACAGCTGTGGGCTTTACTGGTTGCTGTTTACTTTACTGAAGACAACTACGATTGTTCAGATATGGTTTCAGAGACTAAAATTGCCTTCCCAAAAGTTATTATAGTGATCTGGTATGTAAGGAAAACCTGATAGTCTTTCAAAATATTTTCATATCTCTCTAATTAGCAGTGCAAGAAACTGTCTTTCTAATATTGAAGATTGAAATGGACAATGCTAGGGGCTTTGTATCCTTTGCTTGCCTTATGAGAGCAAGAATAAGAAAAGAGAGCAGAAACTCTTATTCTGCACTGCCTTTAAAAAAGCTTTTCTGTCCACTCTGATGAACCTAGGGTTTATTGCCTTAGAGCACCATGCTTTAAAGTAGGTAGTGTAAATATCCACATCCTTCCATATATAAAATCTTGGCTGAATAATGTGCTCTAGGCATTCTTGTGTCAGCAGGGGAGTTGGACTAGATGATCTCTAGAGGTCCCTTCCAACTCTAAAAATTCCGTGATTCCGTGATTACTGTAGAGCAACATTTGGTGCTGCTGGGATCAGGCAGGTTATAGGCATCTTCTCTAATTCTCTTAATTTTAAAGTTAGGGCAGATAGTTACCCCCAAATTCCACCAGGGAAACCCCAAACTGCTGAGTTAAGCTAGCTGTAAGTCCCTGGCATGTGGCTGGCTTAGCAAAAAACAGAAATCAGGAATCTAACCTTTCCCTTTTTTTCTCATTAGTAACATGTTTCTAACATTTGAGTTGCCTGATACATAATAGAGGTGGAGTTTGTGTTACAGCATTTCCCTCCATGGCAATTTATAGGATATTTCTCTTTACCCAGCTGCCTGTTTTCTTGAAACTTGTAGAAATTGTGCTTCTGAGAGAAGATGCTCCCCCTCTGTTAGATTTAAATTTGTTGATAGTTTCATGGAGGAGATTACCACACACATGTGTGAGTGCTTATGAGTGATCTCATAAGCCTTATTTCCATTAAAAAAGCAGAGTAAACTGATCTCTTATTGATTTTTTTCTTGTTTTCTCAGTTGTTCTCTGCCCCTAAAGAAGTAGTCAAGTCTGCCACCTTTCAGATCTTTTTATATTCTAAGGAGATGATTTATGCAATCATACTTGGTGTTTGTGCATCTCATCTGCTATTACAGTAAATCCGACTTGATCTACTTACAAAGGAGTGGAGATCTCAAAGATATAAAATATCTGGAAGTTTCTACAGCTGGTAACTAGATAGTAGAGGAAGAACATTGTGAGTGAAGACCTGTACTGACAAAAGGGCTGCAGCGTGACATCATGCCCTGTTGGACACCAAAGGAAATCGCCTTTGGGGTCAGCTTTGGGAAACAAATCTGCAAGAAAACAGGCTTCTGTATTTCAGCTGCACAGCTCCCAGGCAAAGAAGAAAGAGAAAGATGCAAGTGTAGGGTTTGGGATGTGCTTTTTTTTCTTCCCTCAGCAGGTTAATGTTAAGGCAGTTTGAGTTCCCTGGGGCAGCTGTTTATGTAGGATATTTCTAGGCAGCTTGTCAAAATGGAGTTCTGCTCCATGATTTGTGTCTTCTAAAGAGCCCACATCAGCTGTACCGAATTCTAAACAGAAAGTATTGGGTTTGGTTTTCTGATAGCCAGGGAAGTGAAACTGTTTTTCTTTTTCTTTTTTCTTTTGCATCCTATAAAAATAGACATTTTTCCATGTCAGCAGTCTAGGAGTAATGGAGACTACGTCATCTTGGTACTTTTATTCTTCCTTCTCCAAATACCAGTGGGAGAACAGTGAGTTATGAGTTAAAAAGAAAACACCAGGGGAAATAATTCCACAGTTGGTCATTTTTTTCTTTGTTTTGAATAAAAGCACTAGTCAAGCAATGAATATACTTTGTAGGTTTTCCTGCCTTTGCATAATATTTACATTCTTATACCTCAAAAGCCACTGTTGGGATTATTGTCTTCATGTGCTTGGAACTATGTAGACAAAATAAGTTCTGCAAGTCTTTTCCCTTTGTGCTGAAGATGAAATATGATAATTTCCCCTCAGATAGCCACACACATTCCAAGTTTGTCAAAGTGTAGGATACCTCCAGGATTACAAGAACTGCTGTATTGATGTTTCAGTGGGCTTTTGCTGATTGACTGCAATGGGACCTGAGCGTTTGTTTAGGTGTATTGCTGAGTCATCCCAAATGAATCATACGTTCATCATAACCCTTGGGATAGGATTATAGCTCACTAACTCAATTTTGCCTGTTTGGGGTTTTTTTTTTTTTTTATTTGATGTAAAACAGAGACCTGAATCTCTGCACTTTTCTTTCCTCTTATGTGGCCTGTCCCTGAAGCATTGTGAGACCATGTTTGTCTCATGAAAATTAATCTAAATCCAGCTATAAAGTCATGGTATTACTTTCTATTAATAGTGTTGTGCAGCTCTCTCAATTTGATATAAAACTATTAAAAAGCTTAATTGGCCCATGAACTAATAGGCTATTTAAAAACATATGCACACACACACAAAAGGTGATTGTAAAATTTACCAATAGAAAAGCTTTATATAGATTGTGAAAATATTTTATCCCAGTTTTAAAAAAAACCCTAATTGCAGGACTTTAAAAACAGTCAGGAAGTTTCTATTTATCCCTCAAGAGTTCGAACTCCCCCTGAGACCTGAAACAAATTTGATTAGCTTCAGTGAATTCCATTAACTGTATTAAAGCTGCTTTTAAAAGATGAAACCAAAATATCTCTGATAGGGAATTCTGTAAGTCCAAACTCTTCATTTCTGTCCTGATGGCTTTGAACACTTCAAAATTTTGAGCTTTTCAAAATATCCCTGGACCATGAGCTTGCTTATTTTTTTTCTTTTTTTTTTTTTTTTAACAGAAGTCCCTTAATTCTCCCTTGAGTTGGAGTTGGCCAGTAGCACCCTGCTTCCCATAGCAAGTTTGGGAAAAGCAGGTCAGGATATTGGCCCTCACATGCTAATTTGCCATCCTCTGAATTAAAGCTTAGTAAAACTTTTTTTTTAACAGAGGAAGAGTAAAATAAGATGACCCTCCACATTCTTATTTCTCAGTAGCCCAGCCAAAACTCAGCTTTCTGATAAGACTCTGGCTGGGTCAGCTCTAGTTTTAGGTTTAAAAGGAGCTGGGATAATTCCCTCTAACCTCTTTGTGGCTCTCATGACAACACGTTCTGAACTTTTTCACAAAGAAACACCTAATCAAATATATTGGACGTGTTTCAAAGAACACAATGTTTTCTGTCCTTTGAGATGGAAGATTTATTTTCACTTAGTCAATATTTGTCTCTGGAGTCAATGACCCTTCTTTTTCACTTCACGCTAAGTCAGTAGCCGGTTATGAATTCAGGGCATTTCTCAACTTGTACCCTGCAGAACACCCAACCTTTTCAAGGCTTTAACTGAGACGTTCACCACCACCACACTGATCCTAGGAAGGAGCGTTTTTGAAACAGTGACCATATGTGCCAATGGGGCAGGAGCAGATTCATCCCATCTGACAGCAAGCCTGTAATTGAGGCAGTTAATTTGCACAGCACCATAGCCTTCATTCATAAAAGAGCAACTCCCTTTTCTCCCCCAGCCACCTTAGACTCCCGTTAGCTCTGGTCACCCGGATCAGGGATCAGTTAATCTTTTTTTCTTTTATCAATTAAAAAAAGAGTTTTCATCTGGACCAGGGATAACAGCAGTGGCAGGTTCTTAGGCTGGTTTAAACCAATTGTGAACCAATACTTTGGTACTAGGAATCCACTTACTCGTTCCTTAACGAAACCACCTAGTCCTGATAAAGTAGGCTGCATTTTGAACTGGTTTATGATGATTACGGAAGTATTGCAGCTGAACAGGGGAAGGTTCACATTCTCTTCCACTGGACTGATGTGCTGTGAGGGTTACAGGCACATTTGGACAAGCTTTCCTTGGTATTTCTCTTAGTAGAAAATGTTTTCGAGGCTAGAATTCCCTCCCTAAAAGCATCTTTTTACAGGTCATGGGTTGTTGTACTTTTTCCCCTAAGAGCAGGATGTGGCTATGCACTGAGCAGTAACAGCTCAGTCTTGAGTACCACACTGCTACTGCACTGTGATGTTGTAAAAGGAACCGTATCCCTTGTGAAGAGATGAAACTGTGAAAACCATCCTGAGTGCTCAGTGTTACCTTTTGAACATATGCACAGTACTAGTCACTGTCACACTTACTAGGTTATTTTTTTCCCAACCTCTCCCCCAGCCCTGGCCATGCACTGTTAAAATAAACTGTTAGGAGGCTCTTAAGACTTTTAACAAATTGGCACTCAGATTCCTCTCTCTCAAGGGTTTAATTGAATTGAAATAATTAAATTACACACCTTTCTTAAAGATCATAAATTATATTGCTGAATTTTATATTTGCTATGGTACCAGTGACAGAACTACTGTGTTGTATCCACAGATTCTATTGTCATAGCCTTTTGGGTTGGGCTTGCTGCGTTTGTGACGTTTCTTTTCCTTATTTTACTGTACATGTCCCGTTCTGGATCAACTCCAGTAAAGTAAGTACAACCAGAGATAAAGTAAGTATAGATCAGTGTGATAAAATAACCTACATGAAACATGCATTCACTGCTTCAAGTGATTCAGAGATGACACTTTTTATGTTGTTATTTGGTTTGAGTGTCTCTCAACCCACTGCTATTCACTGTTTGTATTAATCACCTGGATAAAAATAAATTCGTAACTGATGAGGTTTGCAGGTGACAGAAAGATGGGGAAACAGTAAACCACGAGGATAGGCAGAGCAGTCTGAACTGCTTGGTATGTTGGCAAACAACATGCATTTTACTTACGCCAGCTATCCGGTTGCATACTATGGAAGTAAGAGTGTCTGTTTTACACACAGAGTGGGAAAGTACCTCTTGTAAACCACACCTGAGAAGAAAGTAGGAATCGTGGTAAAGCAGGTGAACACAAGCTCCCAAAGCAATTCCGTAAGCCTTAATCAAACTAAGAGAAAATCCATTAGTGAGATCAGGAAGATAATAGTATGTGCACCATTGCTTAGATCATCCCAAGTATGTTGTACTTATGTTAGAACGCACTCTTTAAAAGGGGTTTTAAAGAAATTGGGAAGAATTGTGAAAAAACTGATTTGAGTTCCAGAAACACATCCTACAGTGAGAGAAATGAACTCAAATCAATTAGTTTCTCAAGAAGCAGTGGCTCAAAGATGCTCCTTGTGAAGTGTCTGCATCTTTTAGAACACTAGTGTCCAATTCAAGAACCCCCATGATAACTATCAAATGGGAAAGTACTGTACTAAAATGCAATGGCTGGAAGCTGATGCAACACAAATTCAGATGTTTTATGTGAGGGTAATGAATCACTGGAACAATTTCGGGTAGAATATTAAATGGGTTGGGATTAATTCTTTTTTTACTTGGTGACTGAACATCTGAAAAATGTGCATTTGTATTCATCCAAAAATTACTGCGAGGAGCCTATGGTCTATCATTCTCTGGCCTGTTACGCAGAAGGTTACGCAAGCTTCTTTCTTGCCTCAAATAAGAGTATGGCTCAGTCCCTAAACGCTTTTAAGTTCTTGTAGGTTAAATTAACTTGGTGAAATTATTGATTTATAATTGGCTGAAGATCTGGGCAAATTTTCCTTTTTTTTTTTTTTTTTGTTCTGTTTTGTTTTGCAAATCTTGGCAGGATTATGACAATACCTTCCTTCCCAAAGATGGCCCATATCTGAACTTCTGTCCTTCAGCGTAGTAAGCCCACGGTAAAACTACAAATATGCTTAGAGAGAGAGTATTAATCATTTGGAAGTGTTGTTGTGAAATGACTTGAAACACCTGCCAACCATGGATATGTAGGATTCACAGTACGGGTCAGTTTAGGAGTGAGACAACATGGTCAAACTGGGTTTTCTGTTGGGGCAGAATCTCCTGGAATTAGCCTCAGGCCATTTCATTAGTGATTTAAGTTTACAGATGTGATTGTGTCACGCTCACCTGAGTACCTTAATTTAAATTTCAGTAGAGTACTATTCAGCGTTAGAGAGACAGAGTTGGGTCTGAGCTAGCAAGTACCCCAGTAAAGCATAATAGCATCTTCAGGCATGTGTGCAGCATATCTAGCTCTGCAGACGGAAATCCCAGAGCCCCGTGTTCATGTCATCCAGACTGTTTACAGCTGGGCTTGACAAAACAGGGTGATATCCTCCAGTGGCAGATAGATGGAATAGGTAATCTGTCCCAGTAGGGTGTGTCCACCTGTAACCTCCATGACTGAAAAGAGAGGCTGCATTAATACCTCACTGCTGGCAGGCATGTCCCCCGTCTCCTAGAAGATTATAGAAATACCTCACTGCTGACAGGCATGTCCCCTGTCTCCTAGAAGATTATAGAACCTGTCCTGTGAAGGTAGCTGTAGTGGATGTGCCTGATGGAGACGCAGCACCCACTGATGTTCAGCACCCATGTGTTGAATGGGAATGTGGTTTTAATGCTACCTGTGATTTTGAACCTTGTTTAAGGACAGGTTTCTGTTTGCAGCTTTCTACGTTTGGTTTACTTTGTTTGCTGCTAGTTTTTCTGGCAAATGCATTTTATGCAAACAGGGATGCATTTGCCCACTGCACCTCCTAGTCTGGTCAGGACGCAGAAAATTCAGCTCAGCAGATTAGGCAGAGGTTCAAGATTAGGTCACAAACAAGCAGAGGGAAACGAGTATAATATGGCAGTAAAAAGGAGCACTAATATTCTAATTTATTGGCACCCTAAGGCCTCTGGCATGCTCACAAAAGGTAACAACAACAATAAAAAAGGCAACTTGCCCAAATAAACTACAAAGCAGGAGGCAAGCTAACAATACAAGAAACACATGGAAATGGACATAAAATTACAGAGTAACAGAGGCATGTTCCCATTAATTTACTGTTCCTAAAAAACTGGCAGGAGAAGTCTATGAAAATCTCACAGTTTTGGAAGACTGAAACAAAAGAATTATTTTTTTTTTTTTTTTAGTTTTTCACTTTTGCATCATGTTACTGAGTGAAATACTTGGCTTAGAAATATCCATATTTATACCTAATATGTTCATTTTTGCCCATCGAAAGAGCTGTTGTGAACAAGGCAAGTCTAGGAAAGTTTTGTGGAGAGCCCAGGAATCATTAATGGAAAGCGGGTTTGGATGAGATTTGAAATCATCCTGTCTTATCATTTTTCTAGGCTTGAAACATACTGTAAGAAAACAATTTTATGACTGAAGAGACTATTCACCCACCAAAAAAAAAAACAACCTGGCCCTTTTTGATTGAGTTCCATTTGGTTTTTAACCCCTACTCCAATTACACTTCTCCCAATTCCAGCAATAAAACGAAGTGGGGTACCCAAAGGAAGTTCTTCCTGTTAACTTCCACCATCCTCCCCTGTCACCCTTCTTTTTATGTAATCTATCATTACCCTTGGCATGACTATCATCTAATTTCTGTATTGAAATCTCCTGTCTCTTTTTCTGTGATAATTCTGATACATTCACTCAGCAAACGTACAAATACGTCACTGGTCAAGGCTGGAGAACTTTTACCTTCACTGTTTCTGTGCTCATCCATCTCTCTGTCAAGCCCAGGGACATATAGGGCACCATGTACTCTTCGAGCTTGCTCAACTGCCTGGTGAAACAAGTGTGCTTTCAAGTCTGGTAGTTCATAAGAGTCTACCTTCATGTTTCAGTTGACTGTTGAGCAAACCCCCACTGCGAAGTGTCAGCTGTCTTTATTGTCAGATGGATCTCTGTGGGGTCCCTGAAGGTGACATTTTGGTCTTGTATAACATAGAGTGATTCTCTCTCTTCCAGCACTGTGTACATCAAGGCCTTACTATTTTGGCAAGGGCATGCTATCTACCACAGTATAGTCTGCTGATTTTTACCTGCATGTCCACACAGAAAAACAGTCAGTGTCAAAGTGTCTTCTGAAAGGCCTATCATAGAATCATGGAATGGTTAGAGTTGGAAGGGACCTTAAAGATCATCTAGTTCCAACCCCCCTGCCCTGGGCAGGGACACTTTCCACTAGACCAGGTTGCTCAAAGCCTCATCCAACCTGGCCTTCAACACTTCCAGGGATGGGGCA
Source organism: Burhinus bistriatus (assembly GCA_013397275.1). Classification (NCBI taxonomy): domain Eukaryota; kingdom Metazoa; phylum Chordata; class Aves; order Charadriiformes; family Burhinidae; genus Burhinus; species Burhinus bistriatus. The sequence goes on along the minus strand of VYXH01012333.1, from coordinate 128,964 downwards.
GCCACAGCTTCTCTGGGCAGCCTGTTCCGGTGTCTCACCACCCTCACAGTAAAGAATTTCTTCCTAATATCTAATGTAAATCTACCCTCTTTCAGTTTAAAACCGTTACCCCTCATCTTCTCACTACACTGCCTGCTAAAGAGTCCTTCCCCATCTTTCCTGTAGGCCTCCTTTAAGTACTGGAAGGATGCTGTAAGGTCTCCCCGCAGCCTTCTCTTCTCCAGGCTGAACAACCCCAATGTGCAGCAACTAGATGTAGTTATGCCGCAGCATAATCTTTAGACACTGAGAGGTCCTGGACCTGAATCCATGGTCTGATTGCACCATATTCTTCTCTGCAATACAAAGTAATTTGGTGCCAAGTCAGATGAGTGAGTTCAGGAGAGGGGAAGGGCGAATGCTTGCAAGAGAGCTGCAGCAAGGAATCCATGTCCCAGTTCCTTTTGTCACCGTTACACTATCCCTACAGAAAGAAAGAAATAAAAAAAGGTTTGGGGCACGGGACCAATTATTTCAAACGCATTAGCATGCCAAGGCAGTTGATTACCACACTGCTGTCATCAAGAGCCAATATTAATATTTGCATCAACTGTGTTTCTTACCAGCCAAAATGCTACAGAAAAATAAGGGTTAGCAGAAGAGGAGACAGTTCCCGGCCAAGGCTGGAAGTAAATGTGGTGAAGGGGGCAGGGAAAGTTCCTTCATTGACCTCTCCAGAGGACACCCCGGTTTCCCATGCATTTCACTGGAGGCTGTGCATTCCTGACAGCCATGACTGAGACCGCTGTGGACATGCAAAATCTTCTGGCTATCACTTTAATCCCAGACAGTGTAATGTAGAAAAAAAAAAAAAATTGAGTATCCAGAGCGTTGGAAGATCTGCATGTCTCATCCACGTTTCTTGCTGTCGTAGTAGGCTCAGAGAGGCTCAGTCAGGGGACTCTGGACCCCTTGGCAGCATGAGCCTTGCTGGCTTCAGACAGATTTCTTACAATAAGAAACCCGATTCAGTGCTTAGACATTTTTTTCCCCTGACTACCACCAACTTTTACCCAACATTTCTGGGGCATATGTTAACATAGTTTGAGGATACCATTTGCCAGTCAAGAGATGGTGTGAGTTGGCTTGAAAACACTTGTTCTGCAGCCAGATTTCTTCTCAGTTTGCAGGTGAGAGTTTCCTTCATGGACAGACAGATAACCACTGATTTGGTGGACAGACTGTACATTGTCCACGTGCTCTTTCAATTTTTTGCTCCATCCAGATCAATTGCAACAGCTGCTTCATTCCTGGAACTGGGGAACTAATTTGGATATTTGACAGCTCAGGGGTTTTGGTTCCTAGGACAAAAAAAAAATAAATCTATAGCAATATCCTAGATCTCACATGAGGGCAGATAGTTTTCAGAGGGTTGGGGTTTTTTTTAGCTTACCTTCAAGACTGTAATATTCATTAATGAACAATATAACCACCATATAAAACAGGAACAAAGAAGTACATATTCCTGTACACAAAGGCAGTGAATCTGACATGTGAGGCACCGTATTCCTCCAGATGACAGTAAGACATGTCATAGCTCTACCTGGGCATGCTACCTTGTCTTTGGGGAGAGGAAGTCCTTTTTAATGCTAAGTAAGAAGATCCCTCATGAGAGGTACTTCTCTGGCTAAGCAGACCACGCTCCTGTTTTCTACTTTCTTAAGGCAGTTGCTCCTGTTCTCTACTTTCTTAGCCCTCTCTTTCCTATCACAGTAGACTGTTTCCTGGAATGAAGGTAATTTGTCTGTCTATAAACCCACTTAAGATATACTCAACTGCGATTTCTACCTACTGTCTCTTGCTAGCGGTAATCATGTATTCTCACACCCAGGTGTCTTGAACTTCCTAGCCAAGATTGGCTAAGAGCTCAGAAAGAACCCAGTTTCTCAGTGGTACTGAAATCTCATGGTCAGGACTCTCGCAAGACCAGTATTTGAGGTCTACATGACTTGTCTGCATAGATTACAGCATTATTCCTTGTGTGAGAAGAAGCTGACCCAGCTAAGTCTTTACAGCTGGCTTCCCATATACAGTGTTCCTGGGGATCTATCCCAGTTTCTCCTCAATACAGTTTCTGAAATTAATCTCAAACAGCAGATAATAAATCTTGCTATTCTCAAGCCTCTGGTTTCAAGGGATAAAGCTGTCTTTCACACCTCCAACATTAGGAGAACTTTCTCTTTTTTATGTTGACAGAACCAGCTCCCTTTGATGTAAGCAGCTGTCAGACCCACAGGAGCAGAAGCTGTGAAAATGGTTAGCTATGAACTGTCAAAGCCTGTTACAAGACTTCAGTCACCAGAGTTCAAATTACAGGGTCTTCACAGGAAAGCGTTCTCACTCCTGTCATCTAAGGAAACATGCTCCATACATTTTAGCAGGTATCATGCTACTAGAGAGAGGCCTGGGATTGGTATCACACTTGGTAGGGTGGTGCTGAGGTTGTTCAGAGATAACTGATCTCCAAGTGAAAACTAAAGGGCTAGGATTTTGTTTGGCACCAGCCACTGTGTGAATGTGTGTGAGAACTCAAAGCCAGGAATAGAGGTTGCTTACCGGTAGCCAGTGTCCCTCCCGAACTCCCATGCCCTGAGACTCTGCAGTTGAGAGGGCTCCGTCTGCTGAACTTGAGGTCAGAACATGCCCTGTGCAGCTGCTGCTGCTCAAACATTCTCCAAGTCTGGTGCCACCAGGCGAACATCCATCCGGGTGGGCTGTGCAGTGGACTGCACTGCTCAGGTACTGGGAAGCAGGCTGTCTGTGTTAACATTAAGGTGCTCTCTCTTGCTTTCTGAAGTTCTTCGTAGTTCTTGCCCTTTCTCCTACAAACTGAAGTGATGAGGCTTTTTGTTTTCAAACTGTTAAATGTTTTTAAATGACACAAAAAGGCTGCCACCTAATAGTGACCAGACAGACATTTACAAGTGACAATTAAAAGAGTGAAATAATTCTTGAGCCATGCATTCAAATAGTGTCCTGTGAACAACCGTATTATCAAATCCAACATTATCTCCTCAGAGGGTGCAGAATGCCCAGTCCAGGCGGTACTGAGATTATGTCTGCTCACTCTCAAGGGACATAAACCAAACCACAGACAACTCGTGCAGTGGAAGAGACTTGAGAGTGCTGCCCACTGAGGGCAGGGATGCAGGCTCCCAAAGTCTCTGCCCAGGTGATATGCCTCAGCAGGGGAGAACAAGTTCTTGTATTTGTTAAGTCAGTCAGTATTTCTCATTTCTCTGCCTAGTTAAATCACAATGCCTTGGCATTGCATCTTGGCTTAACTGATAAACTTCTGCAGTAAAATTGGAGCTAAACATGTATTTGCATTAAAAAAATATTATAGTTGTTCATTAATGAAGAATGCCAAAAAGTGATCACTGTGGATAGACAGTGTGATAAATAGATGTAATTTTGGAATCACAGTACCACCTACTCCAGGCTTTCAAAGATCATGTCTGTCTCCAGAAATCCATAAATACAAAATACCAGCGCTACTGGTTTTTTTCCCTCAATAGCTCAAGCTTTTCTGTGTGCCATGATTCACTCTTTAGGTAGAATAGTTTATGAAAAATCTGCAATTCTAAATGAAAAATATTATTGCTGGGGTTGAGGCTTTAGATTTAATACATTAATATTGTTTGAATAGGTCCAGCTTAACTAGCTGTCCAGTCTGTGCTGTGTGACTGTTTGCTCCTCCTTGTATTACTGTATCTTTATCTGCATCTTTCATTCAGAGTGACTTTGCATTTACTTCTGATGAAAATACTGAACAGGATCAGGTGCCCATGGAGCCCTGCTAGAAACAGCCAGTCAGAGGTCATTCTCCAGTTACTCTTTGAGAAGCCTAATTCACATAACACCCATTTAATGGGGCTTGTGTGTAGTTCTTTTTAAAGAAGGCAGTTTGGAATACTAAGCCAAATGCCTTACTGCAGTTTAAGTAGCTACATACATGCAGCTACCTTTATCCTCCAAATTGTGTTCCCCTCAAAAAATGACGTCAGACATTTTTCACTGTACCCGTCTTTCTGTAAAACCACACTGTCTGTAATTAGTTTTTCTGTCCTTTGAAATACTTTTTCAGTTGTATCTTATCTTAGCTTTAATTCCATGATTTTGCCTGGGGCTGAGGTCAGTTGCACTGCCTTACAGTGACCTGGTTTGACCAGTTCGCTTTCTTTGAGTACTGGGACACTAGGTCTCTTCCAGCCTCCTCAAACTTCCTTGCTGTTCCAGGGATGGTTAACAATTAACAAGAGCCGGCCAGAGTTCTCCTCAGACAGTTTCCAGGTGTCTGGGATGCAAGTTCTCCAGCTGATTTGAAAATATGGATAGCTAGTTGATGATATTTAGCTACTTAATGGACTGGAAAGAAAACATCCTGTTTTGGTAAGAGTATTTTTGCCTTCCTTCTGTCAAACAGAGAGAAGAGAGATCTCTTGAATATGCCTACATCATAGCAAAGAAAACCCCAAACCTGCCTGGCTCCATCCTGTGGTGGGCCTGTGGCTGAGACTTTTGGGTTTTGCTTCAGTTTTTTTGAATTACCATTAAGCAAAATTTGTGCTGTGTTAGTCATGTCAGGCACAGATATTTTAAGCTTTCATTATCAATTAATCAATACAAATTTGAAGTTATGAAGTTGGTATTTTCTTTCCTCCAAATAATTAAAAATAATTATTTTCCTTTTCATCCCATTTACTTTATCTTGTTTTTTATATTTTCTTACATTTGTCTAGCCACTGAAACAAACGTGGCTTTTGGTGAAAGATACCTCCTTTCTCATCTCTAGAGCCATGTCTCCAGGACATTAATAAGACTTTTCAAAAACTTTCCATTTTCATTCTCACTTTTGGATTACATTTTTCTTCCCAATGTAATTTTCCTCCCCACCTTTGAAGCCCTAAGGATAATAGGAGTTGTTGGGATCTTGTGTTTAGCCATATTGAATTTGGTGCTTCTAGGACAGGACTTATCAGGGTGAAGTTTGGGAAGCTGCTGGGAGGAGGACTCAGGGAGGAGGAGGCAGGGTGCACTCTGCTGTTCTTGTATCGTCACTCCCTCAACCCCACCACTAAATTGTTTTTCTGGCAGAGCTATACATCTTTGTGCTGTTATTATTTGTACACTGGAAATTTCCTGCTACCCTAGTCCAACCCACTCCTTTTTAGTCTCTCCCATTTTCTTGCTCTGATCTGCACCACCCCTTACAGCTATGTCTTGCTGTTTCCCAACCCCAGTGTCAGGCAGTTTCCCCCAGGTATCACACATCCCTCTTGTTCTTGCCCCCAGTGTGGCCGGGTCCCTTGTACACCCATTCACAGTCACACGAAGCTCTTACCCCCCTTCTCTTTCCCCTGGGAAAGACAGTCATGACAGTTCCCTTCACCCTCGGTACAGAGCAAGTCATAGCAAAGTTTCTAGTTTCCTCTTTAAAAATCCAGCTAAAGAACCATGCTTAAGGGCTGGAGTGAAGGTCCCGTCTTGAAGGGGAAGGGGGGAGTCACCCAATATCACCCACAGCTCGCACTTTTACTGTTGATTATACTCCATTTCCAGGTAAGGACATGATTCTCATGGTATATAAAGAGCTGAAGTCCGAAAGCATCTCTAAGGCTGGGTTCAATGTCTTTGAGTTAGAGGAACCATCTTCTATACTTTTTAAAAATTTGGTAATATACCTCCTTATGAAACTGCTGCTGTCTGTCTTCCAAACGGATGTCCCTGATAACTGTACTTTTTTTTTTTTTTTTTTTCCCCACACATTACAGACAGGTGATTGTGGGGAACCAGGTAGAAGAAAGAAGTTCCAACAGTGAACAGCCTCACTGCGATGATCTCAGTAGCCCATACTCAGATGTGGTTTCTTCTGAAACACCTACCTCCCTTTCAGATGAAACTGGCATTCATGGAAGGGTCTGAGCCTGAGCTAAAACTGAAACAGGTTAAACAAAACTAGCAGTACAGTCCTCCTGACCGCAGAGAAAAGCTCAGTGCTGTGACTGCCTATTAAACACTGATACCAAAAACATGAATTAGTTCAGAAGAAAAAGAAAAATGTTTTTCAACAAAGGTCAAACCTGAAAAGTCCTGGATGCGTAAAAGGAAGTTGCAAGAGCCATATTTGAGCAACGTTGCTGGAGTTACCTGCTAGAATTTAGATCTTGATGATGACTGTAGAACTTGTCTTCTTTACATAAGGATGCAGACTCAAATTCCTCTCTCAGTTACACAGTGGAAAGGGCGTGCTGCCAGTTGAGTGATTCTCATTAAGACCCACTTGGCTCAGAGCAGACTAACTCCTCTAGCAGTAAGTCTATACCAGTTACACCCCGTGTCCTGTAAAGAGTTCTGCCTTACTCACCTGAACGCACACTGAGTCCTGTTATCCTCAGGAGTGTCTGTGCAGCATCAGTTTTCACTGGGTTGTCTTGCTGTGAAAGAAAGCAGCATCCTGTTGATCTTACTCAACAGGCAGCATAACCAATATTGTTTATATATCATGAGAGCCATGAGTCATCTATTTCTGGCTCTGCCCTCAGGTCACACTCTCATCACCTGCATCTTAGTGACATCTCTGCTTGGTCTTCTGCTGAAAAATAAGCAGCAATGTCAAGTGCAACGTCAACAATAAAACTTTGGTTCTAGAAGGGTTACAACTTGCTTCACTAACTTAAAGCTCAGCCGTTCTGTCAAGGATATAATATGCTTTTTATTTACTTTTCTATTGCAAAAAATATTTGGGTTATTTAAAATTTATTAGAACACTGTTTACCTAGAACAGTCTTTAAAAAGCTTTTGGCAGCACTAAGTATCTCAAGTGAATGTCTTACTGAATCAAGTTATTGGTTTTACCAGGTGCCCAGAAATACACTTTTGCTACCAATAACCAATTGCTTTTTGCTTTCATTTTGAAATGGTAGGTGGAAAAGAAAATGTTAATATTCAACAGTCTTGAAATGGTACCTGCCAGTTACACAGGCATTAGAAAAAAAAGAGAACTCTGTTTACCATATTTTATATCAAAGGAAAATGCTGGCAAAAACACAAAAGCAACATCACATTTCTGCATGAGTTGCCTGCTTTCAGCTGGGGCTGACAAATAGTTTAACAGAAGCTACAGCCCTCTTTGAGGGTCACAGAAGCGTTTCGGTGAGATGGAGAGGATGGGTTTAGCTCAGCTGGAGCAGAGTCGGAAGGGCCACTCGCACTCCCTCCCCCTTCAGTGGCCTCTGCTCTCTCCCCCTCTCCTCACCTGTGGAGCTCCACCAAACCCAGGCAGAACCAGGTGAAGGTCCATGAGAAGGTGAAGAACCCTTAGAGCTCCAGTAAGCACGAAGCTGGGACTGCAGAGTCAGGCCGAGGAAGGCAGCGAGGGCTGGAATAGGTGCAAGAGTGCATAGCTAGTTGGTGGGCTGAGGACAACACAAAATCTATTCGAAACTTCAGGAGCAGCTTAGAAATTTTACGTCCCCAAGCAGGCAGTAAAAACTCCTACAGTGAAGCACTGCCAGAGCAGCCTTATGCTGCATACAGGGAGTGTGGGCTATGATGTTAGCAGAGAGTGGGTGGGCTGGGCTGTGTTAAAAAAGCCTTAAACACAAGAGACAGACCAAACCACCAGGCGTATGTTTGTGTTGTGGTTGTTTTTTTTGACTCTCCAATTTTTTTAATCTTTGAGATAAACACTTCTGCAGTTTGCTTTTTGAGCAAACTGACTACTACTGGTGTTGGGCTTGGAAACCTGTCAAGGCGTAAAGTCTATTGAGTCAGACAGAGTCATGGGCAGATGGAGAAAACAAGGAAAGGCTGCAGGAACTGAAGGTGCAACGCGGACAGATAAGTATCAGAGAACCAAAGACTTCCATCAGTCAACTCAGATGGTGACAACAGTGTTCCCCTCCCCTCAGATACCCTTCCCTTTTGCTAGAGCTGAGGTAGTTCTCACAGGAGACATGAATCAACTCCCTTGTTGGCACCAGCTCTTCCATGGCAAATTGGGACAGTTACCTTTAACCCCACTGCAATCACACAGTATCATCGAAGACAGCCTGAAGAGGACCTGACCATCTAGACCCATTTTCCTCCTCAAGGATGCAGCAACTGCACTTCAATCATTCCTGCTACGTCTGTCTAACCTGAGCTAGAACATCTCTCCTGCAACAGTTCTGCACTGCCTGCCGGCACAGTCTGCGCCGGCATCCTCCTCCCTGGCTTGTATCACCTTGTTTTTCAAGAACCTCTTTCTCTACAAATGGATTCCAAGGGGATTTCTGAAACATGTGAATACTCCCATTCGTAACAACTGGTGTTCTTTCATTAGTTGCACTGGAACATGACTCAAAGTACAGAACCACTGAAAAGACTTTTTTTTTCCCCCCCTTCAAATTACCTGGAAGGCATGTAGTATAAAGTATATAAACAGTAATAAACAATATGCAAAATGCAAGCATATCTTATAGCACCTAATCTGGGAGGAGGGGAGAGGAATGCATTTCCTTCTGTGACATCCCATACGTACCCATTTCAAGGCCCTCCCAGTGCTTTTTTCTCCACAGCGAGCACTTTATTTCCCCTTGTCCAAGAGTCCTCCATTAACAGAGGCCTTCCTTGTGTGGTCTGCAGCATTTGTGGATGGTTGAAATGCTGCACCCGTCAGTCAACAAAGTGTGACCCAAATCAGCTCATGCTGCTGGTTCAAAGACATAGTTGACTTCTATAAAAATGCTACCCCAAACCACTACCCCCACAAAAGCCACTTCGTTCTGCCCAGTCGCTCATGCTACGTGCAGTCCTCTCCTGCCAACATGTCAGATGTCCTCGTCTGAGCACTGGCACCAGCAGACCATCGCTGAGATCCATTTCAAATCCTGAGGAAGCCCACCTGCAACTCAAACTGTACATGGTCTATACACCAGGTACAACAGGAAGCAATATATTCTTCTGGGGGCTTGACTTCACTGAGGTTTTGTGAATTTTGAGTAAAAGGCTTCAAAGGCCTGTCCTGGCAATGACTTCTGCGAGGGCAACCCAGAGCACTGGGCCTGCTGCAGAGCACTCTGGAGCTTCATCCTCGTGGTTCTCATCACAACAGCATCAAAGTAACTTGTCTTAAATGGTAGAAACTCCTTGTTTTAAAACATAGGCCCATATCTGGGGCAAGTTTTCCATTTCCAAATGCTCTCTGCAATTTATTTTAATCAAGCTTAATGCCTTACGATAATGAGTCTCCATCTATGTAATTTATTAAAATGCATTTTGAATCTGTTGGCAGTAATTCACGCATACAAATCATTCAACTGCTCACCATCTATGGCTTTTAGAGATACTTGACCATTATTTCTAGAAGGACCTCATAATTATCTTTTAATTGCCACATTACTAGAATTTATTGAAGCTCCAAGGCAGTGAGAGATTAAGCCTTATTTTTAAAAGTTCCCACATGCACAACTACATTCTCTACTGATCAGCACATGAGATGTGCATCTTTTTACATGACAGGCTAGTAGCTTTAAATTGTTGGCTCATTTGCATTATTTTTCTGTTTCCAAAACTGCCATTTAAAAAAAAGGAAATGTGTCTGAACCATCCTCTCCTCCAACCTTGAGCAGTTTGATAATAACAGTATTGGAGATACTAACAGAATGTTACAAGCTAGGGAGAAGTACTCGCTGCTGGGCCTTTCTGAATACTTAAGGCCATCAGAAGAGCATCGTCTGAGTACGAACCCTTGGCATGGATTCATGTGCAATTGGTCAAGATTTAGATGCAGTACTGTAAGGAAAGCATACCAGCCTGCATGACTGGCCCTGGTCGTAGTCACGGTCTCCTGATACTACTTTCCACTTCTGTAGCCCTGTGCATCTCATTAGCTGAAGCCCACTATAGGCTTAACAGTTATCTTCCTTTTTAGCAGTGACAAAACTGCATTCAGAAATCACTGTTTCCATCCACAGAGGGAAAATACCAAGGTGTGCAAATAGTTGTTTAAGCATAAGTAATTTAGCCTACCTGTTTGCATCTGCTGTACCTGTCTCTAGAATCAGATCTCACTCAAGAATCACTCTTCCAACTGGCTGAGTGTCAACACACAAATTCTGCTCCCACAGGTGCCACAGTTACACAAGTTATTTTTTTTTTAAGTAAACTTGGCCAAAGGGCATGTGAAAGGCTATTGCAATGCACTTAAGTGCACGCCCGAAAACATTCTGGGCTTGCAACTTATTGGAGACTGTGTAATAACAGGGCTGTGGCAGGGAGGTTTTGGGGTTTTTTAATTTATTAAGGGATGGGAAGGGCATATTGTGGCGGGTTGGCCTTGGCTGGCTGCCAGATGCCTACCCAGCTGCTCTCTCACTCCCCCTCAGCAGGACAGGGCAGGGAAATGGGATGAAAAAGCTCATGGCTCAGGTCTAAGATAGTGAGATCGCTTACCAGTTACCATCAAGGTCAAAACAGACTCAACATGGGGAAAATTAATTTAGTTTATTGCCAATTAAGACAGACTGGGGTAGCGAAAATACGTTTCTGCATTACTGGCCTGAGCTTGCTTGAATGGTCATACCTCATTTATTTAATTCTCTCAAGAAAAGCATACTATAAACCACTGTTAGATGTGCTCAGTCCCTCAAAACAGCTGAAAAACTCTTTCCCTATGCGTCATGAGTATTTTCTTTTCCAGTTAGATGAGATAGCAGGACATCTTTTGTTTTGGAACTCCTTTGGTTTCATTTTGCCTGTTTTTTTTTAATTAAGGAAAATACTTTTTTTTTTTTTCCATTGCAACGAAAAGTTCCTGTTGTCACACCCTAGAGATTTTATATGACACAATTTAGCCTCTAATATGCTCACAGCTTTTTCAAGAAATATTTTTTACTTTTAAATTAAGTCTTGATATAGATATTATAGCTTCTTTAGGACGAGAATATTTACATGTAGAAGCAATCCTCATTATTTGTGTCTCACATTTTTTTTATTTAAAAAAAAAGCACATTACATAAACATCACAAAGACTCTGCATTTCCGATTTTTCTCCCTGTACAGACTTTGTACAAAGTACCTAGGGCACAGCACATATTCATGAGTCAATTTAATAAATCCTGTTTTACATTTCAAAGGTTCAAGTTCAGGCTCTGCATGTTTGCGTATCTGGAATGGTATGTTAAACTGCCCTTGAGGCCACACTCAAGAAAAATTTATCGGATTTCACAGAGAATTTCCAATAAAACCCATGTATAATCAATGAGCAGCAAGTCATTTGGGTTTTAGTTCCATCTCTCATCTTTTCAGAATGGAGAGAAGATGGGCCTTTGTTGCAAGTCCCAGCAGTGGTGATGGTCAGGGCTTTTTTAAATTAAAAAACCCAAACAAAACAGAAAGCAGAATAAAACCAGACCAGCTCCGATAGAAATGCTTTCAAAAGCAGTTTAATTTAAAAACAAGAAGAATCCCAGACCATCATGATTCCAGTGTTCAGAGTCTTCTATTCATACTGGTTTTGGTATCATATATCATGAAAGAAACTGTTTTTTTCAAGAAATAGTAAATCGTCGTGGCTAAACCTCTGACTACTCGTTCTTTGCACTTATACCACATTGTGGTGAAGTTCCACAGTCTTTTCCCCCATCTTATATTGGAGAAAAGATGGATTTTAACTACATGGGGACTGAAATACAGTCCAGAGGCAAAGCACTAATCACTCTTTTTTGGTTCTTCGTAAAGTTAAAAATGCCTGTAATAAAAATGATATAAATAACATTCAGTGTCCCATACTGTTCAAGAAAAGGGAAATTATGGCTTTAATGTTCCACTGAGAGATGAAAAATACAATTTCCCCCCTCTGAGTTTGCACACAGTAATAAAATATTGATCTTTATGACAAAACAAGTCAGATTTGTATGGAGAACAGTTCAGGAGGGTTTCATGGCTCGCAGCAACGATGGCAGAGCACATAACATTAAAGATTAAGTGTCAGTTCACTGAATTAATGCCCCAATGTAGCCGAGTAAAGGGTTTTACAAAGAGACATAATAGTTTCTTCTTCTTGTTTATGAGTTTCCAATTCATCATCTGCAGTACTGCAGATCAATTTGACATGGGTTATTAACATATCTGGCTCCTGTGCTCCAAGCCATATGTCCCCAATGTAAACGGAAGTCAGGAATACACAAACAGCTGTGGAAGAAAAATTAGAGAAAAATCAGAACACATATTCTTCTATTTCCACACCGTAATACAAAACCAAACCATTTTACCTCCAGGCCCACGTTTTAAAATAATTTCCTAACTCTTTTCCTAGACGGAAAATTTGTGGGTTTTTTCTCATATAAAGCCAATGAACCTCCCCATACTAACAGAAGAAAACAGATCTTGTTAACACACTCTTCTGATATCTTTAAATAAAAAGGTCTGAAATCTGACCTATGGTTTTTGCAATCAAATGATAACACTGAACAGTATATGGATCAGAATCCAATACCCATATGGACCCATTTGTTGCAGGCTATTTTCCCCCTTGGAATCACATTTTATATACCTCACTGAACTCCATTTTAATCCCAGAAAGGACAGTTTCTTTGGGGGAGTATGACTGTTGTACTATCAGAAACCCCTACAGTGTGACCCCATTCTGTGCTACCAACCCCTGTGCCCACACCACCAAAGACATAGCTTTTACTTTGTCAAGTGACAAGCACAACAGACACAGGCAAACTTCAGATTTTTGATGAATTAAAAATAACGTGGAACTACTTATTTTCTACTGTTCGTGCCTTGTAACGTGAGTGAAAAGGAAAGGACTAGTTACCTTTCTTGTTCGCATCCTCTTCCGTCATTGCCGACAGGCACAACGTTTTCACAAGTGCATGAAAGCTGTTGTTGGTCAGGCCCTGAGCGTCCATCAGGTGAAGCATGATTGAACTGAACAAACAGAGCTCCTTAAGGAGTCCAGCCGTCCCACTGCTGGCCTCACAGATCCGGGCGTAAAACTTGAAGATGTTGTTTCTCAGTGACCCATCCCTGAGCATCTCCTGCACTGCCACCGGGTGTGGCAAGATGCAATTCTGTAGCCACCGCAGAGTTAACGAAACATTTTCCATATTGAGGCTGTGCTCAACCATGGACTTTATGAGCCATTTAGTTACCATGTAAATGGATGCACAGGTAAGACCGACTGTTTCATCCGCAAGGTCAGCAGAGTTCAGGGGCTCCCCTGGATGTTTCGTAGGCTGCGCTGGGAAAACAGGCTCCCAATGGGCAAATATGGAATTCAGGTGACCTCTGCATTTCTCCAGCTCGGAGACTTTCAGGTCTGCAGCAGTGTCGTCTTCTCTTTCTATCTCGTTCTTTTTTCGAATGTGATGATATGCATGAGATGAGGCTTGAGATTTGTTCTTTTCTTTAATATTTCCTGTAAGAAGAAAAACACCACCAAAACAAACATCTGATATTCCAAAGGATTTTCTTGGTACAAAATTATGCGAGAAAGACGGTATCATGCGTTGTTTCCGTTGCTAAAAGGATAAGTACTAGCCTCATTTAGCAGCCTAATGGAGCCTACGCAGTTCAGAGCATATGGGCTACAGGCAGCTCCCAGTGGCTCAGAGGCTGAAACGCTTTTTGAACAGGATCGCCTAACTTTGAGGTGAGCAATAATGCCACCCAGGCCCTGGCCCAAAGCCCAGCGAGGCCAAGGCAGCATTTCAGAGGTCCACGAGATGCAGTTTTGCCAGTAAGGCTACACATTGCTTACAGCACCTCATGAGAAATGCTCAAGCTGCTATCCTCTGGGCTAACAGAGGCACAGCGCACACCTGCCTATGGCAGGAGACACCAGCACAGCTACGGTGCTTTTGAATGACACAGGCTAAAGCAGTGAAGTCTGCCTTCCTCCAGCACAGCTGCATCCTGGCTGAGTGTCTGGCTGGCGAGGTGCTGTCAACCAAGGGCACATGAATTTTTCACACCCCCAGGTAAAAGACAGGCAGCCCAAGTTTGTAATGCAGGGCTACCCTCCGTTAGATGCTGCTTGTGTCACAGGAGCAGCAGAGCTCCCAAAGAACAACAGCACTTTGCCACCACCATACTGCGCAGAGCATTTTATGGCTATCTGTTTTCAAGGAGTCATTGAGAAAATCATCAGAAATTTCAATTTTGTTGCACTCCGCAGCTTAAAATCAACTAAATGCATGTCAGTATTTTCTCCCAGGGGCTGTGGGCGACAGGGACAACTCTTGAAATGTAAACTCAGAAAAAAAATTCAGATAAGGACCCGTATTTCTGACTACTTGATAAGCTGCTGAGGCTTGGAGCAGCAGATTCTTTTAAACCTCACATATAGTAAGTTGCAGATGTCACTATAATTCTCTAAAAATCCTCAGACACTGAAAGGGTACGAAAAACTTTAGAAAGACTAAAGCTTTTATAGTACCCCTTAAATACAGTGATACTTTAAAAATCAGTTTAACTGACACAGATCACTTAAAGAAACCTATAGAAGTTTTAATGTGCACCAAGAGCACTTGTATTTGCAGGAAACCAGCGTTGTTTAATACCTCCCACTACAAAGTTCCTTCTACATTTTATTCACAGAGATAACAAGAAGTCATACAAGTCCAAACATATTTTTGCTTTCTTCCAACACTGATGACAATAAGAAAAATTAACTATCTTTGCTTGCTTTGCTGCTATTTTTTACTCAATTTTCACTTTCAGATCCCCCATCCACACTCAGAATGGTTCAAATCTTTGAGCACAACGCCTCCGAGCACTGGGTTTTTCATGATTTCTTTTAATACAATTTTTCGAAGCCTGATGCCAGATCTGCAACTAAGTTTCATTTTAAAGCTCTCTCCCTTTTTAAAACCATATTTCTACAAAGCTTCCAAAATTGTGTTAAAGTTAGAAATCACTACAACAAAGACCTGAAAAATGACTTTCCATTTCCGTTCCTCCTCCCCCAAGCTATATCAGATTGTCTGGCAAAAGTTATTAATACTTCTTTCTATGAGCTTTGCCTCACTTGTATGGTTAGCTTGTAACAGCCTCAACAATATTACTTTTCTGAAATGTTTTAGTACTTACTAAGCAATTCTTTGATTTGGTATTTCTGAGCAAGAGTCTGCATATCCTCTTGCAGTTGCAGGTCTTTTTCGATGACGCTCCACTTATGCAGCAGCAGCAGGATCTCTTTGTTTGAGAGAACGCTGGCATTCACAGTGAACCGGCTCATTTCTTTGAAGGCCTCAATTACTACAGCACGATATTCCAGCACAGAATTCAGTGTACTGAAAAACTGAGTCAGTTTGGCTAGGTCTAAATTAGTCCTATGAAAAGAAAACAAAAGGGCCATGTATTTTTCTGCATGCTAATTAATAAAATAAAATAAGTATAGGTTTTTCCTCCTTACAGTTTTCTTCCTACAGTTTTATCCTGCAGTTCTCTAGACATACACTTTTGTTTCTCAGGATGCAGTAATAATCAGTTTCATTCCCACTGAATCCCTAGTACTTTGCTCCATTAGTGTTTGGCAGAACAGACCATGAAACATAGTCTTTGCCCTCCTGCCTGTAAATAGCAAAGGCAGATGGCACACAAGGAAGAGGACAGAGGTCTGGAGCTTTGCCTATGCTTCTTTATTTTGCATGAATTTTCAAAATTTTGAGGAAATAAACATAGCTTCTCCAGGTTGTGGCAATACTTGTCTGCACGAAGAGCTACAGGTGCTTATATGAAGCCAAACAGAACTGGTTACCCATTTGCTTTACACTATCCCTGCCACAGCTGCAGTGTTTAGACAGGTTAAGTGCACTAGATCTACAGAGAAGAGACCGACCCCTTCTTAACATTGTCGTGTAGAACTTTGCACCATTTCTCCTTGTACAATTTGCAGGCATGGTACAGACACAGAAAGTCTAAACCTTCGGAGAGTATGAAACACCTTTGCAGCAAATAGCATTGCTAACTGCAGGCTCTAATCCATCAGGAAAAAGGTAAAACAGCAGCTAAAAATGGCCAGTAATAAAGGATGTAGAATTTGACAGTAACTGTGTCTCAGCTGTTGTTTTACTCCCCGTGTATTTAAACAGCTAAACTTCCTGTCAAAGAAATCTCATCAAAATTCACTACTCAACATTCAAACTGGAGGGGAAAAAAAAGCAACTAAACTACCAGGGATCAAGAAATTCTTCTGGCCTTAATAAATTTCAAACTGGACAGAAGATGAGATGCAAATTGATTTTTTTTAAAAAAAAAAAAAAGGACTTACCGAATGTGTTTGATTAATGTGATTAAAACATACAGAAATTCATTTACAAGCTGAATAGGAAGAAACTTCCTGTTCTCCTGGGACTGATTCTTGCTTTCTCTCTTTCCTCCTAAATTTGTTAGCCACAGAGTATGGAGTAAGGAAATAATTTTATTTAACAGCTTGTTTTCCAGAAACCTGAAAAACAAACAAACAAAAAAGAGGCAAAAAGTAGTATTTGGAAGGCAGATCCTAACCAGGAACCAGTCCATCACCTAAAGGGGACCATATTCTAGTGCCCTTTTGGAGCCATGAATGGCAATAGGTGCCTCTCAGCCAGGACCCCATCAGGGCAGAGGAGCGCACCCCTTTGAACCCCCAGCCACACAGAGGCCCTGTTTACCGCCCTCCTCAGACAAGGAAAACACCCAGTACCTCCTCCTGCCATACTGCAGCTGAGGAAACACAACAGTGTATCGCAGCCCCTGCATGAGACTGGTGATTTCTGACTCGCATCTGTCATTACACAGCTCTGCCAAGTATTCCATTACATTGCAACCATTGCCATCATTTCTTTAGAGCAGTTACTCTTCAAGATGGCTTGGCTCCTTACGACCCTAAGACTTTAAGTAATAACAGCAATGCTTACAGCACAATACCAGGAGCCATATTTACTTTGTTATTCTAAGGGAGGAGGGAACAATCTCATTTTTGTACAGAGGTTACAAGAAGAATACTCCTCAAAAGTACAATCACAAAACAAGTATTGGGTGCCACGGGCCAAATCCAGACTTTTTCACTTCCAAATGTACCAAATTGTACCAAACAGAGGTACACAACAGGGGAGCGGTACTTGTCCCCTGCACCAGCTCTCGGGAACTGCATGCACTTTGCAGTTCCTATTGTGGGGCACTCACTGGAAACCTGTTCAGGCCAATGGCACTGCAGACGGATTCTGAAATCCTGCTTGAACCTGCCAGGGGAATCTATGCAAAAGAGATTTTGTGTGTGTGTGTGTGTGTGTGTGTGCGTGCACATGCATGCACACATGTGCGTGTGTGTGCACATATGTGAGGGAGAGACAAGGGGAAGAGGAAGAAGTGGGAGGAGGGATGTTATCGCCAGCTCAAATTTATTATCATACCAAGTACTGTGTAGGAGGTCCTATGACAGGATGTGAATTGTGGGTATTTGAAATGAAAGTATCACATACATATATATATATATAAAAAAATAAGGTGCCATTTTGTTTTCTAAGTTTTTCAAGAAAGCATTATCAAAAACATTAAGTCCCCCCCACCATCATCCCTCCTACTACAACCTTAAAGCGTCTTGATTTTGTTTTTAGAAACACAAGGGAACACTCTAGAGCTCAGCAAGTCCTGCCAGTATGGCCTTAGCTGCCAAATAGTCACAATCACTGACAGGCCATCTCCATATCTGTCACCCTTGTTTTCATACTCAGTTGCATAATTATTCTACTGTGGACGGTAAAATTGCTCCCATTTCACTAGTATTTCCCTAGTTACCTTTTCTCTAAGATGTGCAGTATCCAGGTTAAGAGGCTATGATCCTGTATCAGCTCATAGGCAGCTCTGGTGACATGGGCAGCATTTTGTAGTATCTCCAGAATACGACTCTGAAACAGAAAATATAATTTGTTCTTTTACAAAATTAGAATACAGTCAGGATCTAATTATTATCAATCTTTCAGAAGGATATAATTAGCAATCTGACTGGTATCTGGGATCTGATCAACCTAAAGTTAAAATGTATTACCAAACACCAGATGTTCTTAGCAACCCCAAGGAAGATGAGACATTCTCTTTGCAAGGCTTCATATACATAGACACTACTCTTAAAAATAAGTCTTAATGTAGCAAGACAATTTTCTCTTTTTGTCCAAGGTTTTGATACCTAAATGAGATAGTTTTAACAGACTGGATTTCTCAGGCCAGATGCTTATCAACATGAGAGCTTCTAGCATGTGAGTTTTCTTCCCGCTAACGCACTGTACAGGTCATATGCTGGTTAGGGAATAAGGAGACCTAAAAAAGCAAAGGCCCTGACCATATGAGCAAAACTGTGGTATCTGCAATATTTTCCACAAAGCAGTAGAAACATGACTACAGCCAAATCGCCAGCTGATGAAACTGAGTGAGGTTCCATGATGGCAGGGACCTGTTCTAATTTCACGGGACAAGGACGTGACTATGGTTTAGACATAAGCAATTATTTCCCCCTCCACACATACACAAAATCAACAAGGAACAGATTTTTCAAGAGGGCAAGGAAGAGTCAACTGTTCCTTTGTAGTTGTTTAAGATCTCCAAAACATACAAACTTGTGTGGGTTTGAGGTTTTTTGTGGGTAGTTGTGTTTTTTTTAAAAAATAAAATTCTTACCTGGGAGCCCTCATCACACAAAGGACTGTTGAAAAAGGAAAGAATGACCTGGAAAATCCTCTGGTAGTCATAAAGCTCGTAGCAATGTTTATCACGCAGCCCTTCTCCAAGAAGTCTGAGAATCCATTCACGCTCTGTTTTGTACTAGCAGCCATAAGAAAAATACCACCATCAGACATTTCAAAATAATGCCTGCTCGTAAAAGCACAAAAAATCTGGTTCCCTGGGAGTGCCAGCACAGCGCTTTAACAGCTTTTTCTGGACTTCTTAGTTTTCATCCCTATCAAGTTTAATCAATGACATCCATCAGGAAGTTACTCTGCAGCCCAAATACGCACTGATAATGGAAGTTTAAAAGTTTCTGTTTCTAAAATATCTCAATTGAACTCAATGTTAATAATCTAAACTCAAATATGAATGTAAGCTAGCTAGGGCAGAACATTCCGTTTCTTGTGCTTACAGAGCACGCACAGCAAAACTAATTATTTCAGTATGTGTTAGTATTAAAAAAACAACAAAGAAACGCAGAAATAATACTTCTAATTCAAAAATAAAACAAAACAAATATGCCTCTAATTAAGTACCTATAGAAGAGTAAGATTTTAGTGCATTTTTATGGCTTTTTTCTATTATTTTCTGAAGAATTAGTGGATATCTAAGATGCGATTCTTACATTACCTCGAAATCAAAACTGTAGAAAAGCTGGAAAAACCCTGGTACTTTCCTCAGGTCCAAATACTGGTGTGACAGAAGGAATCTGTTTACCTTCATATACATGTGCTCCTCTTTGAAGAGAAACAATGGTTATTGTGGAGAAGAAAAACATTAACAATACACAACCACGCAGAAAAATAAGTGGAACCTGTATTTTCCAGTGTTTCAGCTAGCTGTCAGAACAGTATGTTAAGTACAGTGAGGAGGCTTCTGCTATAAGGCTGATGATACTGTTGGCTGTCCCTCCTCTTCCCGAAAATGAAAAGCTTATTCGGAGTGTGTACAAGGCAGGTGAGAAGATAAACATTCAACATGGCTCTGGTTTCAGCAAATCCAACATTACTTCATTGACAAAACATAAATCTACAGCAAAGTAAGAGGCAAATCTCTCCACATATCAAGCCTAGCACTTCGCATTAGGCAATCACAATTTTTAACCCACAGACCAGACATGTCCTCCATGAGCAGTGGATCAGGCTGTCCAGAAGGACTGTACAGTCCCCGTCCTTGGAGGCTTTCTAGATCAGTCTGGAGGTCTGGAGGTTTTCTAGGATAAAGCCCTGAGCAAAGCAGTCTGCCCTCATAACTGGCCCTGCTTTGGGTTTTAGCTAGAGTCCTCACAAGGTCTCTTCCAATCTGAACTACTCCCCATTGCTATGATTCTCCTTTGCAACAGTGACTTACATTGGTTCAGTGTCTAAGGACAAAAGGACACTTGGGCCAGCCTACTCTGATCTGCTGAACAGGACCCGCACACTCATCTAGTTTTGCTCATCTAGTCCTCTGCTCCCCTCCACCCCAAAATTACAAGGTGGCAGTGGCTTCATCCCTGATGGATCAGCCTGGTTTTGTACTCAAATCAAAATGACACTTCCCGCTTCTCCAGTCAGGCAGTCTACGCAAGCATTGAAAGTTTTTCTTTGAAACACAGGAAAGCATACTTCATGGCTTCTACCAGTGTCACAGCTATCTCATCTTCCACTATCGGTCAAGGACATTACTCCATGCACAGTGACTCACTCCAGGGTTCAACATGCACAGTAGGTTACAGTACCTGGCTTCAGAATCTGCTGTGCCACACGAGCAATGTAGAGGGTCAAAGAGAAGGTAAATCTGAGGTTTGGCTGCCTGATTCCATTTTGCACAGCATCCAAGAGATACAGCAACTGCAGCACAAGAGCCCAGGGGAAAAAAGCTTGAACCATAACCCAAACAAATAAAACAGGAGAGTCTGAATACATAAATAAGCTTTTAGGATATTTCATAGGCCATAAATCAAATACAAATCCCATCAGGATTTCCATTCATACCAATAAAATTCCTAAGAATTTCTAAAACACATTTCCCCCCCTTTTTCTGTCCATTGATTATAACAGGAGGAAACACAAAGCAATAGAGGAAAAACAATGGAATAGCGGATAAAAAGCTTCTTTTAGCTCTTTCTCACCATGTGCATGTAGATGGATGAGTAAAGCAGCAACTGTCCCATAAGTGTCCACAACCTAAAATGTCTAACCTGGCAAACTATCCATTGAGCTCAGTCTTACCTGACTCTTCTCTCGAAAGCGAGCTCCTTCCAGATGAGAACGAAAGGAAGCCAGGACAAAATATGCAGCTGCTCTCATGTTGGAATCATAGCTGCTAAGGGCAGCTACTGTTAGACCCAGGCCATTGACTTCAACAAACTTGTGACATGCCACAACACACTCTGTGTGGGAAGAGGGAAAAAAACGAAAGAAAAACACCCAGTGCATTATATTGACACGTTATAGAGTATATAACAGCACTATAATCCTTAACAAAACTTTTATCCATAAACACCAATTTCTAGATCTACCCCTACAAACTATTACTTCACTGAATGCTGAAGGCTTCTTCAGCTAACAAAGGCATTCTGCAAACCACTCCAAACGGGAATTCTTTACCTGAACTGAAATTAATGCAGCTAGTCTCATTTACATGAGACAGAGATGACTCTGCCTGTTAGACCATGCAAAGTTAGGAGTAAATTCTGTAAAGAAACCACATATTTCACTGTTTCAAGAAAGTTAAGTACAAAGAAGAACAAGAGGGAAAATTCTCCTCCTCAAAACATTTTCTGGGCTCTTGATAAGTCTGTGCCGGAAAGAAAGATAAGCATAGCCAATGAAAAGCCTATCTGCACTAAAGAGCTTCTGTAATAGAACAGACAGGAGAATAATACATAAATAAGCCATTAGCCACACCAGTTGTTACCATGCAGGCATAAGCAATTCTGCTGGTAAGGTATGCTCCAAGCAAAGTACTAAATGGTACCCCTATGCCCTTCTGGGACAAACAAAATCCAGCAATAAACAGTAACCAGTCAAACAGAAAACACACGCTTGAATCTAACATTTATCTTCCATAGCATTTTGCCATCAGGACGTAGAGCTTCTCATTTAAGGGCTGTGTGTTTTGAAGAGCTTGTGCCATTTCTACCCACTGATGTCTACAAATAACTTGATGTAAAACCTCCGGAATATCTCCTGTGCTATTTCTATTCCATTCACCAGTAATGGAGCACAATGGCACCTCAGTTGTATTTTACCAGTTAAAGTGGAAATGTATTGTGATTCTCAGTTTAGCAACAATATTCACATATTTTCTTGTAATTCACACTGAAGGTCAAGAGGAAGTTTCTCAGAAACAAATATTCCTATTTAAGAAGGGGCTGTAGTCTTACCGACAAGTACCTATGTTTGGTCCACTGATTTCCTCCCCCACCACCACCCACACACAACTTTTCTTTATATATATATATCTATTATATATATTTATGTAAAAATCACAGATTATTTATGTCCCCACAGCAGCAGCTGGGCTGTTTCTCTCATCTTTTCCTCAACTGCCAGAACTTCAGCTTTGTGCCTGACAGTTTCATACCCAGCTCTGCTAGTTATGGGCCAGACAACGGCAGCGTCTCCACCTCCTGGCACTGCCTCCCAAACAGTCCACTGCTACGTGACCCATGCAAAGGCATCACTGAATTGCAATAACAGATCCTTTCAGTGAGTGGTTTCACAAGTTATTTCAATGCTAGCAATTACTGTACACTTCCCTGCACCACTCCTCACCAAAGCACATCAAGTTTAACTGGCGTAATGCAAAACACCTCAGTCATTCTCGTAGTGAGCAAAAAGATCCCTCGTTTGTTAGCACGAGATACCTCTCACACCACCAGAGCTCATACAGGTACAGCTCTACCCCCCTCTTACTTCTAGGCACTGGGTAAGGCCACCACCTGACTGTCAAAGTAAAAATGGTGAGAGGAGTAGCAACAACAGGGCAGGACAAACAGAAACAGAGCCCAGAGAGACACCTAATCTATGCCTTCTATTACCTTCTGCCTGCGGCAAAGCAACTCCACACTTCCCACTCTTCAGGCAAGATGCAAGGGTGCAAGGTAAGCACTGGGAAATGGACGCTTTCTGTTGAATCCCAAGGGAACATTCAAAGATGATCTAAAACTCATCTGCCTGCAGAGGATTCTCCATCACTTATGGACATATCACACATAGCCCTGGCCTGTACAACCCCTCTTCAGTACAGGATCAAATATGTGTTGTATGCCCTTTCACAGCAAGCCACCACACGGCTCTCCTTCAGACTGCAGTTCCTGAGAACTACTAGTCTACACCAACTAGACAGACACAGTGGATAATTTTATGGGGTGGTACCATATAGTGAAATCCAAGGTCCTCACTTCAGCAATAAAGTTCATGCTGGTCACAGAAAGATTTATTTGGAAAACTTTCCTTCACTGAAAACACACAGTGGAAATATTTTCCATCCAGCTGACCTTGAAGAGTGTGTTCGACAACTAACATAAAATAACAAGATGTTATTAAAAAAAAGTTAATTCTATGTCTGATATACAGTTTGTTTAAAGTACCTTGAGAACCATGATGGAAAAGCTTTCCACAAGATGCTTATCAGAGCTAAAGTTAGACAGACCTTGCTATCTGCCCAACTCTAGACTTACTTTTTACTCAGTGAGTATTAAACACTGTGCAGTAAGTCCATGTTTATAAATTCAGCAGTTATGTAACATCTGTGCACAGGGCACCGTGCAGCCAGTACACAGAGCAAATAAATAAAGAGGAATTGGGAATTCCAAGAGCAGCTGACATGGTTTAGGAGCACCATGGGACTTGGACTTATAAATCACTCAGGCCCTTTAAAAATGCCCCTCTTAGCACACAGACTGTCAGTGTGGAGCAGTTAAGAGAACTACTTTTCCCTTCTTCAGTTTCAGAGTCAGCCTATGTTGGGATAGCCACTGCCTCCACAGCTCCGCAAGAACACGATGCGCAAGAGATCCCTCAACCCCACTGCTTCCCACACAAGCTGTTATCCTCGATGCCTGACTGTAGCACTGCTGAGGCTGACCAACAGCTACCAAACCCCTCCCACCAGTTAAGGTGGTGGCCTCCGGGTGGTGGGTGATGATGACAAGTGCATGACAGCAGTGTGTTTTCCCATTACTACACCCAGGTTCAAAAGACACTGGCTGTCCATGCTCTTCATCAATATCAATCCCAAAGACCCAGCATTAACTGGATCGTCTATCCTACAGCAAAATACCAAATAGTTGCGGCACCTTTTTCCCCCTCAGTAAACTAAAAGACAGTTCTTTTTACTGCTGTCAAAATTATACAGAACAGTTTACAACTCCGGCTAAGTATACCCTAAGAACACACAAAACAGGTACTGTACTATAAGGGTACAGCTGAACAAAGGAGGACTGTAAGTATGATTTCACTAAAAGACAGTTATCAGCCTGCCAATTGCTTCTGATATTATTGTTGTGGAAAGCCAAATCCAGCTGTAACTACACAGTGGTTAACCAAAACCAACACAGGGAGGGAACTTGTTACAAAATTCCTTATGATACTTGTCTCACTTTGATCTTTAAGGGCTCTCTAAACAGACAGTGTGCCTGTGAAGTACAGCAGGGATAGGCATGCACGAAGCAGGGTCCTGTCAAACAAGGAAAGTGAGTCTAAACAACTAGTGTTCAAGCACCATGTAGATCTCAAACTTTCCAACACTTCTGAGCACAGGCCTATTCATGACATAGAATGGTCCCATGCATTTGTGTGATGGAAAATGAGTTGGCTGAAGTTTCCCGATACTATAACCACAGCCTGTAACAGGCCAGATGTGCAGTCCCGCTGTCCCTCACAGAAGTCAATACCCCTGCAGAGACTCCCTCTGGTCAGGAAACAATTTCACCCTTCCCCAGCAATGGTGGCTTCTGGTTTATGCCCAGAGAACTCCTCCAACACTGCAGGGCATGTTCTCCAACCTGCCTTACCTCTGTCCAGCTGCCACTGACAGTGTAGCTGAAAGGAGACAATTATCGCTCCCAAAAAACTCAGCCACGAAGCAGCCTCAGATCAGAGAAGTCCTATCAGCTGCAGGTGGGTCACGGCATGTAGCAGCAGAAGGTACCATCCCTCTCATGCCCGTTTCGCTCATCACGTTGCTGTGATGCCATAGCTGATGGAGAATACAGCTCTACACATTCACCAGAAAAAAATACAACCTTCCAGTGGCAAATATTCTCTACTAATCCCTCATGCTATTTTATAATTACATTGTGCTGGGTTTTGTATTATACAGAATGCTGTTCAATAGATCAGAGAACAAATCTTTGTCTACTTTTTGTCTCTTACAAGCTGTTTCCAGTTTAAAAACCTCTCCTCATCTTAAGCAGATCAGTCCCTCTACATAGGGTTAACCCACTACATTTAAAAGAGCTATGAGGGAGCACCTAGTTGTCTGGACAAGAGCAGCTTGGCAGGAACATCCATCTGCTGCTACGTTGCTCTGAGTAGCCAAATCTCACAAGATACATTACATTATTTGGAAAAGTGCTTTAAAAAAATCCAAAAGACTTTATGATGTACATTTCTTCTCTTCAAAGCCAGGCACAAATTTATTTATAGTATTAGCTCTTAGATTGAGAGTAACAGAGCTACAGATGGAGACTGAATGACACTAAATATCAAAGAGAAACATGCACTTTACCTGGTCTGGTCAGTTCACTAAAGAGCTGAAGTAGAAAACAAGGATCATAGAAGTCACCAAGACTCTTGACACTTTCATCTCTATATAGCGACTCTTGTATCTCCTGAAACCAAATCAAAACCAGTATTTGTACAGAACAACACCAAGTTTCAGCTTGGCTTCAAACTTCCCCAACCACCTCATCGCATTATAAAGGAGCGAATACTAAACTTTGCAAAACATAATGCAACACAGGGTGAGACATGCTTGTGTTTAAATCTGGCTGTCACTATCAGGGTTCCAAAATTATTTCCTCTGACTAGCACAAACAGGTATAGAAGCATGTTAGCAAACTGTATGAAAGACTGAAGACCCCACTGTCAGTGGATCCTTGGACAGTCAAATTTAACAACTGTTTAAAAGTCAAATTCTGGTCTCGCTTATACATGGCAATCTTTGCAATACTGCTTAATCACACCTGCCGACAACATGTGGTCCATATATTGCAACTCATCTGAAAAGTCCTCCTATGAATTTAAACTACTCTCCTGATGTAAACAAATTGCAATATATTACATGAATGCAAGAAAGAAATGACTAAAGTGAAAGGCTCTTCTTCTACATCAAAAGAAGGATAATTCAGCAGTCTGAATCAAAGCACCTGTGATGACAGAAGACGGCGATGCTGAGGGAAAGACAGAATTGTCTTCATCATCTTTTCTCGATCTAGCAGACACAGAATCTCCTCCATGCTTGGCTGCTGCCATAGCGACTTCCCTAGACTCTTGCAAGTCTTGTGATGCTCCACAGCAGCTGGACCCCACAGCAGGATTCTTAAACATTGTTAGAAGTAAAAGCATTAGTCAACAGACTGCTAGCACTGAGCGAAAAGCAATTACAGAGGATATAAATTAGTATTTAAATTTTCCCTTCACTTTTACTTATTATCGTGTGGGTACTTGAAACTAGAACTCGTTTCCCTGGCAACACCTTTTTCATCCATCCAAAAGCTTTTCAAATTCAATCTGAGGGTGTCTCTTTAACTATTTCATACCCTGTTAATCCCATTCAGAACTTACCTTCTCAGAAAAAACTCTTTTTTATTTAAGCTATTAAATGCAGGTAAGTATGATAGCAGCTGCATGAAGAGCCAGTGATCAAGACCTGGTCAGACAAGGTTGTCTCAAATACAATTGATAATTCAAACCAGTATCACTGTGGTTCAGTAAAACATAAATCCTTACTCTCCTCCTCCGAGTTGCTCCTTAGACCCCACATACTTTGCTATTGTGCTTTAAGTGCTACTGATATTGTCATTTATTATGTGGGTACTGCCAGCAGCATGCCTTGCTGTCAGTGAGGCAGCTGGAGGGATGGCGTTAGGCTTCTTATCACCCAGAACCTGAAGGCTCCCATTTGTGGCAGAAGTTGAGTTCTGCTGGGTTGCGTGTACAGCACTTTTCCTGAACGTTCTCTATATCCAAGCTCTTCAGTGCTGGGATCAAGTCTAACTGTCTTGCTACCAATTCACTTCAGGGTATAGTATAAAATTGTTTTTCCTTTAAAAAGGCTACAAAAGTTTTGAGACCTAACTACCTCTGAAATCAGTCTTCTCCTTGTGTAACACCCTCCCATTTGCAAACCCTTTCAGTAAAGATTTATGCAAGATGCAACTAGTGCCAGAGCCCTGGCTTCCGGAAGCCACTTCAATTCCATGCTAACAAGAACCTTCATTTCCTGTCCCCCTTCACAGGCTGCAAGGATTATCTGTATTCTCAGACAAAGCTAAGGAAGGTTCTTAATTCAGAGTCCTGTCCTGGTCCAGCTGCCTGAACCAGTACTCTTGCATTGCTGTTAATATTTATGCCCATACGTCAGAGACAGAAAAGTGCATTTGAGCAAGGTAGAGCCAAAACACCAGTGTCTGTAAGAACTAACTGTTACCAACAGACTTCCCTGTGCACTGCTTGGGCACAGAGCCTGAAAAGCAACTTGATTATTTTATACAATACATCATTCTCTCTTATGAAGCATGTACATGTATTGCAAGGCTGTGCTATAAGGAGAGCTACAGTTCAGACTGGTGAAAGACAAGGAAGGCATTGATACTGTTAGGACCCCAAAACTAACAATATATGTGTTAATGCAAGAGGTTATACACTCACTCCTCCACTGGAATATTCCTCTACTCTCCAGCAAAGCACCAGAGCCGAGTATCATGCATACAGGGACAAGATCATTGAAAAGGGCAAGGGCTGTGCTGAGCGGTGAATCCGCTGTGTCGAGGGAACAGGGAAGGAATCCTACACTGGCACCTTGTGCTTTGGCCTTCATATGTGATGAAATCCCTGCAGTGGGTTCTTACTATGGAGAGTGAGGGACTACTGAAATGACAGTCCCTCACCCAACCCACAGACACCGAAAAGTTTGAGCAACACATGACAACTATGTTAAGAATAAGAAACACATAGGAAAAATGTTTCCAAAAGAGACATTCACCTCTAGGTTTGACCTTGTTCAGTGTTTATCTCGGTTAAGAATTAGACCCTGGAAGAACACCAGTTGTGAGGCTGCTTATTTGTGTGTGGTTAGTTGAAAAAAGGAAGGTGGTCAGCTCACCTGGAATTTATAAGACTTTGATTATTCTTCTCATATAACTGAAGCAGGAGCAGTACCTTCTGATCTAAAAAACAAGAAGAAACCCAAAGTCAGTCACCTATGAAGACGAAAACCAGATCTAGTAGGAAGTACCTTTCCCAGGCTAACACACTTACCTACAGCACTCAGTGTAGCCCCGTAGGCACCCAGCAACACGGCAAGGTGACTGCTCTCGCAGACAGAAGGGCTGAGTCTCACAACTGTCAGCAGTATATCCACCAAGGCCTCTGAAATAAACACACAGCTTTAGCTTTGTTGGTCTCTCAGTTAGATAGTGCATGAATACCCCTACACACATATACCCTCTCTAAATAGATGCACACACAGTACTGTACATTTTAGATCAAGATCTATCTCTATAAATACCAAAACCCATTTCCCCAGTTACACTAAAGGATGATTATGATGCATTTAATTCAAGCGGAACAACTTTTTTTGAAGAAGTTAAAACAGTATTTCCAAGCTGGACACACAAATGTTACTGTGAGACAAAGTACACAATGTGGCGTACTACCCTGCAGAAACTTTCCACGTGTACACATTTGCTCTCTCGTTAAAAAGAAGTGCTATACCCTATCCTACCATACCGCAGCTCCCTCCTCTCCCAGGAAGGCATCTTGAATTAGCTCACAAGTTGCACAGAGTAAAGGCAGACATCCCAGCAACCTCCCCAGGCTACTCAAGAAGTTACAGCTAGAACTTGTAAGTTCACAGCCCAGCTGCAGGAACTTATCAAAATGCTTCTACACTGTGCATTTAAACAGGGGTCATCACCGCAGAATCCAATTTGTTAGCAAGCTATAGGAACTCTGTCCTAGGGTGTACAAAAATTATTTTATAACTAGCTGGGAAACAGATCAAATAAGTGATCAGGTCACTCAAAGGCATATAGGGTATCTGCAGCAAATTCAAGACCTGAATCCAGATTTCTTTACTCCCAGTACCTGAAAAGGCACAGCCTTTTCCCCCTAGTATCTACAGGAATATAAAATGTATGTCAATACAAAATAGACCATAAAGACAACAGCCTGAATGAATTCACTGTTGACACTAAGCTTCTGAATTACTGAAGTTAGCCTCGAATAATCCATTTTGTTGCTCTACAAAAATACATTCAAAAGGTAAGACACATATAGTATGCAGCAAAATCTATTACTTATTTTTAATTTCACTAAATTTGTGACTTCACAAGAGCTTTTTGCTGTTTTCAGGCTATTTACAACTTTAAAGTTTGTTTACATGTGGCTCACAGATTCTTTGAATCTCAAAGCCCTGTACAGTGGGAAAAAGCTGAGGTGTATGTAGATTAAATTATTAGTTCGAGGTCAGGTAGTATTTCAGTTGGCAAAGACAAAGAAACAAAGCCAATCCTACAGGTAAATTAGCACCCAATTTGTATTACTTATGGAAGGATATTCCTCGTGAAAGGTTGCAATATCAAATACACATTGATTAAATTAACATTTTTGATACAACTTGCAAAATCAACTTAAAATCTTCTGTATCAACCTATTCTAAAATAGGTTTAAATGTCATCTATCTGCACCTATAAGTGATCCTACACTAACAGCGTCACAGAAACCAAAAGAATCAATTCAAGTTTTCCACAGAGTTAAAAAACAACCAAACAAAAAAACCCAAACCCACCTTTTCAGTAGTTTTAGAAAACATGAGTGTTTAAAACTAGCAGCCATAAAATGAATGCAACATTTGGATCCAAGTAGAGGTAGAATTTAAAACTAAATGCTGATATTCTAGACTTGTTTAATAGCTCTGCAAGTATATGTAGGTGGATAGGTTACTGGATGGGTAAAATATAATGAAAGAAAGACAACATTCTAAATATAGTTAAAGGGAGGAAGATGATAAAAAAATACCTCTTGTCTGGATGTTCATGCCATCTTCTTCTCTTGACCTCAGTATGGCTGACAAAAATAGAGAGTGCTGCGTGACCATCATGTGAAGTGTGGAGAGCTTGACTAATCTCTGACTAAGTGAGGATTCTTTCTTGTATAATAACTGAATAGCAATGTTCAGGACTTTCAAAAATGCTTCATCTCTGTAGCGGTACCTTTAGAAGCAAGGATCACAGAAAAGTCAGACCCCAACCTAACCCAAGGAAACCTGCTTGAAAAAAATCTGTTTAAGAAATGAAAACTTTGCAAAGAAAGCAAACTTAGTAAAAACAAAACAAATTTAAAAAAATGAAAAACACATGGCACCTCTTCCCCTGAGCCGTTTTGATTTCAGTATTTTTAAACTATACTGGTATCTTAATTATAAAAAATAAAGGAGAATCAACACACGGTCACACTTGTATCTGCACTGATCTTAATACAGGATTAAAATTTTGCCTACTAACCCTTCAGACAGCCACCCTTCAGAGTAACACTTCTACCTCTACAGAAGCTAAGATTATGTTAAACTATTTTTTATTTTCTCTATTTAAATGGTTTAAATTTAAAGGTGAAAGATCTGATTCTGTTTTCATATGAATTGTATTTAGGAAATATCTTAAATAAAAAGAAAAGAACTTATATAAGCATAAAGCTTCTTTATGCCAGTTGAAAAGAAGCTAGTCCAGCTATCCAGTTAGCTATGTTAGTTGTGCTAACTGGAGCACAAAATCCAAATCTGCCTGCAGCTGTGCAGGTTCAGGCTCCAATGAAGCCAGTGGATGTGACAAAGTGCACCCTGAGAAACAAGGAGCACCGTCAAATCTGACTAAATTCAAGGGAGACAGGGTATTTCCACTAAAATGCAGGACAAGGCCGAGTGAACAGAACTGTACCTCCTACAGCACCTTTGGTGCATCTCAAAATTACTTACTTGAGTCCCGTCTTCACAAAGCTGTACCAGTCATCTGGGTCCACCTCTTCAACAAAGTGCTGTGCATGTAGTAAGTAAAAACAGATTGTTTACATTTAGCACATAGAGCTTCTACAGATCATCAAGGCCAGCAGTTTTTGTTCAACAGACACACTAACAACATGCAAGCCAAACACTCAGGTGGGATGACCAAAGGATAACAGGGAAGAAAGCGCTCGGATACAATAATCCTACTTCCTCGTTCAAATGAAACTGCAAGTCTTGTTTTGTTGGTCCTGGGATCAAGGGTGCATATGGGCTATATGCAATTAAAAAGCAAGCTGGTCTATAGGTACCAAAAAACCCAGAGTCTTATTCACACTCCCAAAGTGTGAAAGGAATAAAAAGTCAGCAAGTCAAAGCAAGAGACTCAGGTACTAGGTTTTTGTGTACCTACAATGTGTTTAAGCTAACCAACCTTTGCATGTGGCAAATAGGGGTGGCCAGGTGTACACGTTATGTACAAAAACTGATCTTCCCTGAAATGCTATAAACCACAATAAACAAAAATCAGTTTTAAGATGACTGACAGCTGCACATGCCAGCTGTCCCGGTAATGGTAGGTGCTAACCTTGCTGGGCCTGCAAACACCATCAGGATGAACATTATGAGGTGGCCCCTCAGGTCCTGCAAGACTCACGTCCTGTACAAGCAATCATGTACTAAAAGGGAGTCTCACTAGAAGCCAGCAAGAGGTCAAATGTATTTGCTGCCTGCAGAGACCTTCATTTCTATGTCTTGCATGGATCCACCTACCTTACTGAACTACAAAAGAAACAGTAGTACAAAGGGAATGATCAAGTAGTGTTCTCTATGATCGAAGTCTGGATTTCTATGATCAACTGGATTTCTGCAACAGACTTCAGAGGGCATGGCAGGTGGGTCTTGTCAGAAGTGTCTCTATCACTTTATTTTTTTATTTTTTTAATAAAAACATCCATTGGCAATCTTTGATTTTTAACTCTGGAGCACCTCAAACTCTGATTTTCAAAGGGGACCGTTAACAGAAAGCCATCATCAAGAACAACTCAAAACTGCTTCTTATACAGGATTAGCAGGGCTAAGTTAACTCTGTAAAAGCTATCAAAAGCCCACAGAAGCCATAATCTATAAAACAGAAAATAAAGTCCAGTCTATATTTACCCAAGATACAAGAGCACAATAACATATATATGCACGCAGTCCCGTTCTGGCAATGCAGATAAGAAGTCTCACCAATAATTCTTCTAGCCTCAGCAGCATGGACCTCTCCACTTCTTGCTTGCTTTCATCTTTACTGCTGTTGTACATGACAATTAACCCTTTCATGCAGGCTGATAACAGGCATCTCCTCCAGGAATGCAGCTCTTCAGAGTTTTGAAGCACTCTAGACATGGCATCTGCCACTGTCCAACTGCAGAAAGATATTTATTTATTTTTTAATATTATAACATGCTTTTTGTATATGCTAAAGATGTCTTGCTGCCAAAGCTTTGAAGTGACAGATCCTCTCAGGAGAGGATGCTATTGTTCACAATATTTGCATTCATGCCTATCTATCACAACGCATTATGGGACAAACCTAGTCCTCAAATAGGGCAACTGGATTTGCCTACCTCTCATTATTTTCTGCTTTCTCAAGAGCAGCAGGAAGCTGCTTGATAAGCTTTCGCAGCCCTTTGCTTTCTGAAGATGGCAACAACTTTGAAAGAACTTGCAGTTTCACAGTGGTCTCATGCGATGCTTCTGTGTCTTGAAATATACTGCAAAGCTCCTTCCACAGAGCTTTCCTCAAGACAGATATAACAGCTGAGGCAACTGTTGGGAGAGAGCAGGGGACATAGGTTTCACCATCTAAGTGTCTTAAGCAACAACAGACTTATAATTACAAAAATCCCAAATCACTTTTCTCATCAAGCTCCAGATATTACTTAGTTTCTAGGAAATTACACTACAGTAGCTGCTAATCTGCTACAGAGAAGTACACTCTGTATTGCTCCATAGCACCATTAGGAAGTAGTTAGCATATGTACCAGACAACCACTTGCACACAGCTGAAACAATCAGACATGAGCAAACAATGCAGACCTTCAAAAGATGGACAACTTCGTGATAAGAGGCCTTGTCCTTGCCATCTCAGGAAGGATAAAACCTTACCAGTTTTCTGATCCTGGGCTCAAAGGAAATTTTCTCTCTCATCAACAGACAGCTAACAGACACCTTATAAATCAAGTCAGTCAGACAGCAGTTTCCTCTTCTAGTGTTCAAGGATGAAACCACTGGTGTGCATTAGGTGCTAGAGAAAGGGCTAGTTCTTTAAATCATCCTCTGCTTTCCTGTGTGCTGACAAGTCTTTTCACTTAAAGTTCTCCTAGATAGAGCTAGCCTTCTCCATCAACAGCTACAGTCAGCCTGTTTCTGTTGCTATTCACATTTCTATTGCAATAAGAGAAACAAAATCAAAGTGACCCTGTTGGGTTGAATCCTAACTCATAGTTTTGCTAGTAGAAAATTTAACAGTCTTGTCAATTTAATGCTGCCGTTGGTTTGGAAAGTTTTGGACTGCCAGCTTAGGAAGGCATTACTGTAGGAAGTTATATTTGGAGATTTATTTTAGAAGGAAGTTTTGGACTCTTACACTTGTAAAAGTGAATGCTTACGTTCTGCAAAACCATATGGCTATGTCATTCCACTCACCAGATAGTTACCTTCTATACTAAATGAAGATAAGCATGAAGACAGATTTGCATATGCACTAAGTATTAAATAAGGGCTTCAAAAGAGAAAACTGGATAACAGCAACTGTAAGAGTACTTTGCTTCAGTCTAAGAGCCAACCTTCACTACAGTCCTTTACGTTTTATGCTGCAGAGGTACTCATAAGAGAATCGTTAGAAGTTAGACATGTAAATTTTATCACCTCTACTTGTTGTGCAGAGGATCCAAGACTTTAAGGCCAGCAGAGCCTACACTGGGAATCTGGCCTCCCGAACCACAAACAGAGATCAGTTGTGACTTTACCTGCAGAAGGTCGGGTGAAATCATACTGGTCTCTGCATTGCAAATACACATTAATGAGTGGAAGAAAGCTCTCCATGTTTTTCCTGAGGTACTTTCCCATGGCATTGCTCAGACACCACAGCTCAAACTGCAGCAGGTGAGTCCTACA
Organism: Burhinus bistriatus; assembly: GCA_013397275.1. Lineage (NCBI taxonomy): Eukaryota > Metazoa > Chordata > Aves > Charadriiformes > Burhinidae > Burhinus > Burhinus bistriatus. The sequence continues at coordinate 94,854 of VYXH01012333.1, read as the reverse complement.
GTGTTTTATCAGCATGCCTACAATGGCAAGGGAGGTTTCTGACCTCTGGTTAAGGCAGTGAACATGCACTTCTACACTGACTGCATGTGCAAGGACTGGCTCGCTTTGGAGAGCCTGAAGAAAAATTTTCTCCAAATCTTTGCTGGCTGATGCTGACATCAATATCCCCAAAGCTTTAACGTGCTCTGTGGATAGCAGTAGTTCTCCTCGTTGGGGTTGCCTTTGGTAGCTCTCTGTGAGGAGCTGCACCAAAATCTGTCCATAGAAGCTTAATTGTTTCCCTTTTTCCGGGGATTTTTCAGGTTTCTGAATAGTCAAACTCATCTCAGGAAGTCGCAGCATGGTTAAAGTGATCTCCTTCAGCTCAGCTGCAGTCATGTATATATGCAACTCCTCCAGAGCCTCCAGCTGGTGAGACTTCTTGGGAGAGACCTGGCTTCTGTCTTTCCCCACAGCCTGCAGCTCTTTCAAGACACTTTTTGTGATAGCTTCAAAATACTTTGATAACATGTGCTTGTGATCTGTGCTCTGCAACATTGGGGCACCCGTTTTCAACAGCTGGAGCACACCAGAATTGAGGTGAGCCGACAGGAGCTTCACAGTGACAGGGTTTAACCTGTGCTGAGGAAGAGAACGTTGTTCTAAAGCCAGGAACCAACTCTCCAGTGTAGGATGTCTGAAAATCAACATGAGCGCATCTTCTAGTGTCTGTAACAAATGGTGGTAACAATATCACTGAATGGATAACTATAGTTTGGGTGGAAAAAAAAATAAAAAAATCATTCATCTGCCTATTTTCCAGAGCATGTTTATTACAATTACTGAACACAAAATTGCCTTGTAACTGGTCACAGGATAAAAATATTAACAAATTACAAGTACATAAATAGCATCCTTCTAACACTTACGATGTGGGAGGCATGCCTTCACTCAACATTCTCCACATCTAAGCACATTTCCAGGGGAAAACTGTATATTGCGGGGTTTGTCAATACAATTCTATTCTAATCTCCACAAATCCACAGAACAGATGAAAGGAGGGACAACAATTCACTCCTTCAAGTACACAATTTTCACAACCAGGCTTTACACAGGACTTAGGGAATACGATTTCTTCTGCAAAGGTGAGTGATCTCTGTCAGGACCTCTCCTGACTGTATTCCAGCTCAGGGGTGAGATCATGGATGATGTAGCTTGGTCAAATCTCCAGACAGTAGTTTCATAACTGCTGGACCACATTCTCAAAGTTCCTAGGTCCTCCTCCTAGACCTTAACAGCATCTCTCTGCATGAATCTGTTTCCATTCAATACAACTCTGAAATACAGAGTATATGATATCCCGTTCACTCCCTGCCCTTCTGAGGACCTGGCAAACGCTATAGTAATGCTTCTACAAAGCAGTAGAATCATACTCAAGCCCTTATACAGCGAGCGTATGACAGGCAGACTTTAATCCTAACTGAAATCCCATAAATCCTCATGACTATTATCAAGTCACAGCACCCACAAAGCCTGATGCCTGCTAGATCCCCTGTTCTCTGTCACATTTAGCCAGTTCTATGTTTTGGTGATTGGTGAAAATGTATCAACACAAAATTTGCGCTCAAAAATCATTCATGTTTAAGATAATTTGCTTTAATTAATGGTGCAGCAAAACTTATGACTATTTCCCTAGAGAATAAATCAAATCAAAGTTTACTAACAAGTGAGCTTCTGGCCTCTGTATCAAGGGATGTGGTACCTTGTCATTTGAAGATTCCTCTGTAATCAGAGATTCCTCATCCATAAAGAGATCTGATGCAGTCTGACGCTCTTCTCGTTTCCGCTGATTATCTAACTCTATCTGATTTCCCCGGCACAACAAGCTGCTCAGCAGGTCCACATAAAGGTCAACAAGGTGAGGACCAAAAGCTCTACTAAGCTGTGAAAATAACAGACATCTTGGAAGTTGAGAAAAGAGAATGATGAGAGCAGAAGGATAATTATCCAATAGGAAAAGAAAATAACTAAGAACTTCCTAGATTACAATCTTTTCTGGGGGAAGGAATCACTCCCCTATATAGAAACCTGATACTAAGAGAAGTCTCAGGCCAAAAAAATATTTATAGATTTTCATCTATACGGTGACTTCTGGTGTAACACAGGCTAATGAATTTCACTCTCCAGAGAGGCTTCTTATGGAGACCCACGAGCTGGACTAAAATCTGGAGTTTATTTGCACTACGCACAGATGAGTAAGGTAACCCATGCAAAGTAAATCCAAGACTCCTCAACAATTAGAAGGATATACATTTGTTTACAAATTAGGTGCAGCTTTGTTTGGTGCTCTATAGCCTGAGAGCTGAGTATGAGAAAAAGCTGCAGAACTGGATCCTTAAGTTTTAACAGCCAAGTAATTTGTACTTGCTGCATTAAAATAAAACAAACAAACCCACAATATCATCACAATATTGTTCTTACACTGCCAAAGCTCTCCACTGTGGATTTCAGGTATAGCAACACATGCTTTACACCTAACAAAAGCTGCTCAGGCAGGAGCTGGGAAGCCAAGTCTCTCAGTTTTGTCTGGATATCATCTTCTAGTAAGGTACTGCTTCCTCTCTCATAGGCTTTCTTTAGCAAAATGGTAAATACAGAATCCAGGGCCACAGCAGGTTCTTTGCACACTTCTTTGCATTTTTTAAACTGTTTAAAATGGGAAAAGGCATAAGAGAAAAATAAAGATGAGCATGAATCAAAAGTTTCTTTAGCTGTCTCTGTTTTGCAATTAGTTCTGTGCTGAAAGCAGGACTGAAGCTCCAGCAACATACACGTACAGTTCTGCTATCACAGAGCTAGTCAAAGGTGTCCCATAGCAAATCTGTACATGGTCATTGCCGGGCTAACAGAAAAACACAGCAATCCCTAGCAAAGTTGGTTCACACATTCCCAACCCGTACCTGGGAGAACTCCAACCACTTTAAGCTGGCTTCTTGGGCCACATCACACATTATGCTACACTCTGCCTGATGAAGAGCTGTAGTCTGGGTGACTGCGTACAACCCTTGAGCCCTGGCTCCACTTCCCAATCACAGCACAGACTTCTTGTGTTGTTAGAGAAAAGCCCTTAAGCAAACTTGTGCCCCAATGTCATCAAGAAGTAATACAGAGTTAGCTTAATTTAAATGCACTTTCTGATGGAAATGTAACCTTTATACACTGTGAAGTTTTACAGTAATACAGCTCAAGCATTCAAGTGACTTCAGTTATTCCATACCACAGGTTCCTGAGATTGCTGGGGTATCCAGAGTTTATAGTACTGGTTAAATCGGTAGAGCTGAGGATACTTAGAAACTTTCAGGGACTGCAGATCTTTATCATAAAGCTGGAACATCAAGCAGAGGGTGAGTGGTTCTCTCTGAGAGTGCAGGAGGTCAGTGAAAACAGCAACAAGATACTCTACGATGTGTGCTCCTAGATAAACAAAATAAATAACAAAAAAAGAAACTTCTGTTGACAGAAGTAATCTGCATGAGTGCAGACGCTAGGGCAAACCTCTTTCTTTAAGGCCTGGGCAACAGGTCATATAGCATCATTTAGAAAAGTACTGAATAGGATTAAAAGGTGTTTGTGACGAGCTAGACAAGTGTTCCTGACCCACTGAGGTATCTGGAAAAATACTCAATACAGTAGTCCTTGTTGAAGTAAATAATCACTCCACTTTAAGATAGATGCTCAGGTTGGCCAGTTTCCTTCCAGACAAGCATAAAACTAACTCCACCTTTACTGTGTTATGCTAAACTTGTATTTTGATGGATAAGGACCCCAGCCAAGCACCACCTAAGAGGAGAAATGATTTGTACTGGTGGGAACACACCCTGGTTAACGTGCACTGGTTAAATATGGAGGATTTTCTTTCAGAACTGGGACTTTCAGTCCCACCCCAGATGCTACTCAACAGCCAAATACACATAGGACTCAGTGAGGTGCTGCGCGGTTGGCAAATCCTGCTCTGAGGCCAACTGCTGCCCCTGTAACTTCTCACTCCACCAAATCCTTTCCTCAAGGAGGTAGTAGAGCTTTACAACATCCACCCCTGGAGCCTCATCTCCGAAGAATTTTTCTTGGGAAAGTGCATCCATTTTCTATTCAACAGTCCTGTTCTCTCTTCCCTACTGACCAGTCTCAGTGGAATAGCTGCCTACAGCCATTGAAACCACCTTCTTCTCATAATCTGCGCATTCTGTGCATAAAACACTCCTTTATTGAAGCACAACTGCTTCCAGGCCAAGACTGTCCAGTGTCTCTGTACAGCTCCTCAGTCCCCTCTATACTGTGCTCAGAGCTTGGGGTCATTCTCCTCCTCCATTTCCCTGCATCTCATAGGGGAAAGGTGGGCTCTCTTTCTAACCTGGACAAGTTTGTTTTCCCACAGTAGGAACTCCCTAGAGTCAAATGGCAGTTTATAGAATGCCTGCATTTTCATCTGTCTTCCCTACTCCAAAAACCAAGAGTGAGCTTCTTTAAGGTCAGGAAAAAAGGACAGGAGCACCTCATCAGCTTTCATGCCTCCCTTGAGCAGGGAACACCACGGATCTGCACCTCCTTCTGCTTGCAACAAAGATAATAAAATGTCTCGAGGAACTCATTGGGTAAGAACAAGCCCACTTCCACTCCACTAGCATAGACGATACATAGAAACATAAAAGTCTGTACCTGTTCCATTTTCAGTCTGAAGCAACAGTATATTCCTGGCTTCTAATGCAGCAGGGACAACAGCACTGAACGGAAATGTCTGGATAATCATGTCTTCATTTAAAGTGAACCCAATTTCTTCATCTAAGCCATCACTGCCCTCAACTAGGACATCCACCATATCCAGGACATCTATTAAGTGAAGAAAAAATATAAGCAGAGGATTCAGACTAACTAGAAAACAACGCAAGTAGAATCCAACACTCCAGGAATACAAGGAAGCTTCTGAATTCCCAAAGCAGAAAAAAGGATGAAAGACACATTTGTCTGTCAATGTAATGCTAACACTAAATGCAACTTTAAAAATCACTGTCTCTACTGCGTGCTTAACTTTACTTTTTGCCTTTCAACATTGCTGTCCAGCTGACAGAAGCAAAGGGAGGGAAGAGGTGCATCACCTACTGCTTATCATTATGGCATTAGGTGAAGATGATCAGAGCGTAACAGTGACAGGAAACGTGTACAAGGAAGTATGAAGGAAGCAGCCATTTCCCCATTAAAAGAACATTCTGAGCAGTCCTTGAAGAGCTTCTCAGCTCTATACGGTCAGAGAACCAAATCTTGGTCATGAAAGAGTCAAAGACAGCTTTACCATACAAAGAAGATACCACGTATTCCACGGCTGACATTACATCTCTGTAATACAGTCAATTCAAGGCAACTGATCCATCTGGTACCAAATGTTAAACTACCTCAATTATCTTACATTTATGTACTCCAAAATCCTACGTACGGACTGTTACAACAGAACAGCTAGCACATGGTAAGTTGTCCAAGTGTCCACATCTGCAGAATTTTGAGTTTGTCTGCAATAGGGCTGTGACCGGTCCTAGAGAGCAGGAGCCGCTAAATTCCAGCTGTGTGCCTGGGAGTAAGAAAATTCCCTGGGCACCGCAGCCTATTCCCTGAGCAGCCCCAGGGAGAGGAACTGTAATAGTTTTCATTTTAGTTAGAAAATGCTGCTGCAGGAGCCTGAAGAGAGAGATTTAAAACACTGTTTAAACGGCATAACTGCATCAGAAATTACTTTTGGGAGTAAAGTGGTAACTTTGCAATTCAGACTTCTGATACTAAATACCACTGAAGGGCTCAATCCTGTGGGTTCTTACTTAAGCAGGATTTCCATAGTTATCAGTCATCAGTGTGCAGATTAGGGCTAGAAAATTTAGCACAAAGTCTTGGAATTCTCTGTTGTTGAGGGAATCACCACATACCGTCAATGTGAGAGATGGGGATGCTGACGTTATCAGTGTCTTGTTTAAACATACTAACTTGGAGCATACTGGCTTCCTGAACAAGGTCTGCTGCTTTATCTGTATATGGATAGGGATTTGTCACCAGTTTCAACAGGATCTGTTAACAAAGGTTGAGAGACAAACGTAAAGTCCACAGGCTATTAATTCTACGGGATCCATATCTTGTTAAGAAAGACCATGTTCTAAAAGTGGTTGGAAGTTGGGAAAGTTTTAGGAGGACAACTTCCACATACTTCCGCAGGAATATGCCTATGGTTACTGCTGTACATGGGACACTGGGTTTGATGGAAAAAGAAATGTCCACTGCAATTTTGCACCTGAAGTACTACCACAGACTGAGTCCCTGGGGAAACTGCAATTAAAAGGAAGCACTGGGCATTTAACATCCTGAAAAGTAAACAGGAAATGTCAACTTTTCTTGTAAAAGATTACAATTTACTCAGGTCTGATTATGTGGCAATACCTGCCAAAATTAAGAGGAGATAAGAGCTACCCACACACAGAACACTCTACCCTTATATCAACAATGCTGTAATAACAACTTATCTTTCTGGATTTAATTTTCCTCCAAATCATTTCACTGTCCTCCCACCCAAGACAAGAAGGTGTCAGCTCTGTATAAAGAATTACAAACACTGCTTTTCTCAGAATTCATTCACTGATCTTTGACAGGTTTCTCAACAATAGCAACAAAATAATTAGTTTCCATTAATGCTATTCTTGGCATTGTTTATCCAGCTAATTTGAACAGTTGTTACCCTTTCCAAAAATTGAATCACTGCTTCCTTTTTGTCTTCTTTTGTGTTATCCAAGTGTTCCAGCCAAACTGAAAGTTCCTTCCATGTGTACTCAAACACTCCGCTGTCACGTAAAACCTGTCCAGAAAACCAAACGGGGAGGGTAAAAAAACCCAAAACCAACTGAAATACAAAACCCAAAAAAGGCACAGATCTTTTTGTATAGCAACTTCATGTTTCCTTCTTCTTGGAAAGAAAAAAAGAAGAGCAGGCTGATGAAAAGAAGTATCTGTCATTCTCACCCCCACAGTTCAAAAGGCCTTATTCTCACTCACCAGGGCCACTCTAACTGCGTAACAGAGGGTAAAACTGAACGCATTTTTTAAAACAAAAGCTCCCAAGACTATACCATCTGACCTCAGCCTAACCAGGACCAAGGCCTAGTGTCTTCATCACAGCTGTTCGCTTACTGCTCCCTGAGCAAAAGCAGTAAGAAGTGAGGCACGACTGTGTTACAGCTGACAAATGAAACACACTGAGCTCTGCCAGACGCCCAGAGGCTCTGTAGGAAAAGGGCAGGAAGCAGTCCTGGAGCAGAGAAAGGAGGGCTTTAAGAATGACTGAAGCAAGAGGAAAAACATGGCTTATTCTCTCACAACTGGGAGAATCAGCTAAGAGCAACTTCTTTCTGCTCCTGTCTTCTCAGAGCCTCTCCTCCTCTCACCTGCTGTCTGCAGCACAAATCCACTTGGTTCCTGCCCTCACAGTGACCAAGTGTATGGGATGGATCCCATACGCACCCCATTCAAGTACGCTGCCAACAGATTGGGCAGCAAGTGCATGGCGATCTCACTATGACCGTTCATTCCCATGCATCTGGAATACAAGACTTCTACCAGCACTCAGGGCACAGGAACCTGCTTCAGCACACTCCAGGGCAGTACGCACCGGACCCAGAGGCCGTTGTGCTGCCTGCAGTGCTGTTCACTGCAGCAGCCTCTCTGCCGCTTTGCTGCTCAAGGCCTACAGTGCAGGGATGGAGAGGAAGAGAGCCGGCTGCAGTACCGAGCCACAGTCAGGGCCAATCCATCTCACTGGTCCCAGCCTGCAAAAGAGCCTTATATGTTGGACAGCTTCAGCGGAGCTAGTGTGTCCCCTGACCCATCACGCGGCCTGGAACACAAGACCTGTCCCCTGGAGCGGGGGCTACTACAATGCTGTCTCACACACTGGCAGGGAAGGTCTCCCTAAGACACAGCCAAAGGTAAGAGCTAGGAGAAAGGCTAGAAGGACTTTTGGTCCAACCATGTCAAGTCCTTCCGTTGTCAGCAGTCAGTCAGCACAAGCCCTGCCAGGGTCATATTTGCCTGGACACAGAGCATTTGTCCCCTCCACCTTAGTAAATCTTATTCTTATCATTTCAGGGGAGCAGGCTATACTGCTTTAAGAGGCTTGTACATCTTTATACCATTAGACCAAGAAACAAAAAGTGCTGTACCCTTAAAAATGGCCTGTAGGGGGCTTTTGAAAACTACTGAGGCAATATAAAGGAAGATCACTGCTAAATTAAATCTAAATCTACCCATGCTTAAAAGAGTTGGGCAGATGGGTAAACGGTCGAATAAATGAACAGTGGGTTGTGGCCACAGCAAGGTCCAGAAGGAAGCGTAGGTATACTCACAGTTGCCGTGGGTGGTGAGGTAGACACAATTTTACCACAGTCAAGTAATAGGTATTAAAATATTTAGAAATTTTGGCCCACTTTCATGCTATCTAAATTTAGGCCCTTATTTGAGGCACCTAAATTAGGAACTTGGTGACCCTATGCTCCGTCTGTGAAAGAAATAAAGGAGGAGGAGGGAGAAGAGGAGGTGGAGAAATGGATGTCTGAAGGACAATCCAGATGGCAGGCGATTTGAACTGCACAGTGGTAGAACCACCTGCCCCTCAGTCTCAACAACAGAAGAAACCTTGACCAGCTTCCTAACCGTGGCATCTACATTAAATGACTGTAATTACGCAGGATGAATCCATCATGCCTTTGTTTTTCCCCACACACAAAACACAAAGGAAGCTATCACAGCTCATTTGCTCTACATTTACTCTGTGTACACCACCATCAGCTATAAAAATAGCACTGCTGCTTACACGAATCTGACAGGATAATTCATTTAAAGAAAGGAAAGAAAAAAAGAAAAAAAGGATTCATTTTTAAATAATTAGCTATTTTTGGCAAAGTCTTGAAATAGAAATACACTTGCAGCTCTCATGAAAACAGGCAGGAACACAATGTGAAATCCAAAAACATGCCTTCCGATTATATGGCACTGTGTTGAAAAATAAGCAAAACACACTCACTAACATCTATTCTTAGCAGCCTTTCTGCTGACATAACTGCCCTAACTTCACTGCTCCTGTATTCTCTTCAGGGAAAACGAAATGGACTGAATCTAAAAGAGGAAACAAGAATGAGTCAGGCAGCCCACATCTCCACTCAGCAAAAGAATCCAAATACACTAGAAAAACTGTACTGGGTAGCTTTTGATTGAGATATTCATTACTGTGAGACAAAGTTAACCTGCCTTTAATCCCTTGCAGGGATCAAGGACAACTAGAACCTAATTCAACCACTGTAACTTTGGTATAGTGGTTTAGACATTACAATTGCACCCTGTGATTGAAGATAAATGCAGAAATTAAACGCACAAAGCTGTATACAAACTTGTATACCACTATTACTATGGGACACTGCATGAAGAGCTCTGTTCAGGCCTTCGAACAGCTTTTTGGATTTTCTCTTGGGGGGGCACGGACAGTTGTTTGGTTGGGTTCATTTTTAATGTAGGTCTCTACCCCTACTTAGATAATCAAAAGATGCCCAGTTTTAAAAAGATACTAGAACTGACAGCCACTGGTGCTCCCATGAGATTTGTAGTTGATCAGCACTTCTGAAAAGTCAGATAACTTATTTAAATGCACAGAAGGGGATTTTAATTCATTTTTAAGACAAAAGTACTCCTTGCATCAGAGCTTGTATCAGACTGTAACAAACAGGACTATTTTGCAAGGCCAGGGCAAACTAGCTAAGGCTTTAGGAAGGCTAAAGTGATGAAGTACAGATTAAATAAACGAGGAGAAAAAAGATCAAAAATAATCCCTTCCTGATCAACGTCAAGACCTTTACAGGTACAAACTACATCGGTTTATTACAGTATCAGAATTAATTCAGCCTAGGGAGGGTGGGCAAACAGACTTTTTTCTCACTATTTCATCAAGTGTTGCAGCAAATTCAGTTGACAGCATTTACTTTCACAGAACACTTAGCTAATAGGTAGTTATCTTACAGCAATTTCCAAGAACAGTCACAGAAAAAGGAAAAGACAACTGTTGGCCACACAACTATGCAGTAAAGGTACCAGCTTTAAGAAAAATTTCAGAACACAGAAATTTTAGATTAATGAGATATAGTGAATATCCTGATATTTCAGATCAAACACTTACCTTGATGATTAGTTTTTTGGTTGAAATTTTCAAATGAGAATGGTTACTTGTAACAAACATTTTCATCAGTAAATAGAATACTGATTTTTCACCAGATACCTTCTCTGTCTCAGAAACATCCTAAAAGAAAAATACATTAAAATTCCCCTGCTACAGCAACACTGTACAGGATTATGTTGCACTGAAGCAGATATGTAATAAAAGTATATTCTTTTATAGACCTGATCAAAAATACCAAGGCCAGAAATGAATGGGATCATTTATACTACTCCGCATTCAGTGAGTTAGGAAATTGAGTACAATGTTTTTTTTCTAGGAAGTGGAAGAAGATAGGAGTAACAGAAACACCAATACAAGGGTCCAAGATAAAGCCACCTTCCACCGCAGTCATCATCCTACTTCTATTTCTGTTCTCTCCAGGAATTCAGATTTTCTACAAGTAGTGTTTGAATAAGAAATATAATCATTTCAGAGACTGATCCCCAAAGAATAGGAAAACAATGCAAGTCTCAGGGATGCTGAACGCTATGTGAACATCAAATGACGGATCCTTCAGCCACCTCCCCTGCTTTTCCCACTGACTTGCATTTGATGTCTAACAACCGTAATCCTCTGTAACACTGCCAGATTTAGCTTTTATCTTTTCTGTTAAAACGTGTCTATACTAGAAGGGTAAAGCCACAACGAAATATATTAGCTTATTTGCCTGTTTCCAGGTTTTACTTTGCTTGCTCTTAACTCTCCTCAGTTTTCCTTTATGGCCAACTGGAAAGGACAGAAAATCTCCTACAAAGCAGGGTCATAGTCACAACACCCATGGGGTCTCTGCTTCCGCCCAAAGCTACGCCCACTCTCTTCTCCAGACATGAAAAGCAGACTCTCTACAGCTCTCTTACTTTACAGGCCTGCAGTAAACAAGAGAGCAGGGACCCTGAAGGTTTCTAGTAATCATGGAGAGGAAGGACAGCCTTAACAAATGCCAGAATCTTGCCTGGGAATGGGAGGGATGGCTCCCATCAGCAGCTCATTTCCTTGGTCTGAAATCTCAGGCTTTCCAGACACGTGGAAACAAGCAAATTCTCATTCTTGCCTCTCTCTCAGGACAAGAAGATGCTGAAGGAACCTTGTCCAGCCCTCTTCAGGGAGGCAAAAATTTCTGTCCTTGCAGAACAACTTTTCAGCTCAGAAGGGATTCTTCACTAATGCTAAGACTATAATTCTTCCTGGTTTTACAAAAGGGTCACCTCCTAAAATGACTGGACTGGGACTAGTTTAAAACTAAGCAGTGCTGGATGTAAAGATTTGAGGAGAACAGGCCAAAGAAACATAAATCTTCCTTGAAGTCTCTTACCTGTACTCTGAACCAGGCAAATTTATTTGCAGGAAGTTCCAAAGCTACTTTCAGTATATGGTGCTGCAGAACAGGAGGAACCTCCTCTCGGAGGCCCTTTTCAGTGACGATACCTGCAATATAATCAACTTTATTTTAGTATATCTTCCTGAGATTTCAGGAACACAAATCATTTAGGGTCTCAAACCACCACTGTGAGATAAGCTGGCAATCCACAAATTTTCATACCATGAGATCCCCAGATACACTATGATTATGTTTGGCCAATTTAAGGCTGGAATCCAGCCCTCAGCACGGAGAGTCTAACACTTGCCCCTGGCACAAGCCATTGCTGGTGCATAGGAATACAAAATCTCTTCTATCAGTCTCAGCGACCCTGAAAAGCTGTGTCCTGCAGGAAGTAAAGAGGATGGATAAACTGGAGACCAAAACACAGAATTTAAGTCAATAACAAATCTTAATGCTTACATTGTTATAATATTTGCTACAGGCAACTGAACTTTACACTTGTCTCTCCCTACATCCCTTTTACCATCTGCTCACAATGACGGCTTTGGCATAGCCTCAGAATTATTCACCTTACAAGTCACACAGCTGTGCAGAGACCCTTGCAGTGTGCTCCAAAAATCGTCCTGCCCACACTTTAGCTGCAATTAAATTATACACAGAGATCAGCTGTATAAAGCTTTGGTTTCAGTGTACTTTTCATTGTCTGTGTAGTACCTTTGCTGTCCACATTAGAGAGAATGACAGATTTTAAAAATGCAGCATCACTACAAAGTCTAGCCAACAGTAACACCAAGCAATAAAACTGTACCAACTGTGTAAAGCACATACTGCTACAAGGTAGAAAAATATGCTGCCTTTGGAGTGTACGTTTCAATCAGGGTGAGGCAAAGGAACTACAGAACTCTCAAGCTGGCATCTGAGAGAGCAAAGTTTCAAGATTAATTTACGCCACCATTTTCTACCATATCATCTGCATCAAAATTAATATCCAGGCTCACTTCATTACATTTGAGAATGACATTTTATTTTCTACTCTATTCAACTCCTAAATTTTCTTATTTTATACTGAAACAAAACGCACCATCAAAGAGATTTCTGCCTCATAAAAAGGTGTGTGCCTTTTGTCCATTTTGAAAAAGCAGACCAATGCAAGAAATAACGGGATAAACAGGATATGTGATTTGGTGAGTCACCAAGTATACAAGCCAATTAAATACCCTTTGACAGAGGAGAAAAAAAAACCTCACACATTAGACAGTTGATTCAGAAGGGGTTTTTTGTTTAAAGCCTGTTTTTCCCCCTGGCAAACTTTAATTAAGGCATTTACACAACACCCATTCATACACATCCCAGACCTGCCTAAAACACAGATAGTTGCTCTAGTTTGCTGGCCTACAAGCTCTAGTGGCCCACAGCCAGCAACAATGCCCAAACAACATTTTGGTCTCTCATCCAGTCCCAATTCCAAATGGCTGTATTTGTTGTACTACAAGCAGTATTGGGGATCTGGCCCACAGCCCATAATTTGTGGCTCATCATCGTTGCTGCATTAAGCAGGTACAGAACATCTCTGTTTAATTCTGCTGTATGAAGAGGAATACCCTCCATGAACATAACATTAGAGACAAAAATACAACAACATTGTTAAAATGCTGCCTCATACAGATTTTCCACAGGAGATAATACCATACAGAATACTGTTCTTCTCCCCATGTACTGCCAAACTGTGATAAAATAATTAAAAACATAGCAAATGGAAAAAATACTTGAATATTAAAAGATTTTCCAGAAGAGACTGGTGAATTGGTATGTGCTTCTCCCCCACCCCAAACTTTCTGTGAACTATCCTGTTAAAAAAAAAAAAAATCTGTCATTGCAGCTAAGAAGAGTTTGGAAACAATTTACTTATGTTGGATTGTTGACATAGGTCTAGGAGAATTACATACCCACACCTCATTGAGAGTTGGACATAAGTCTTCCTCAGAAACATTAGAAGTAAAACCCCATAGAGACCAAATTTTTGCAAGAATATGACACAAAAAGAAGACGACTGTCGGACAACCTACCACTTAAAACAACTGAGTGTAGCAGGGCAGCTATAGAATTTAAGAGGGCAGAGTGCCAGAGCACTGCAGAAATAGCAACAATAAATACCAACACAACGAAGAAACTAAAATGGGTTACTTTTAAATAAGAGTTCTTTCTCTATCTACACAGAAGTGCAAACATTCCCTTCTGCTGTGGGCTTTGTAAATAGCCAGAGGTAATGAAGGTAATAGAAATACCCATCACATACCTTTTAGCAGCTTGCTAAAGTCAAAGTTGCTCCGTGCTACCAGGTGGGGCACAACCTTCTGATAAAGGCATATGACCTGAAGCAGTGCAGCTTTCAGAAACAGTGTCTCAGCATCATCTGAACCTAAACGAAGTGTTTACATAATTAGTTTCTCCTTCCTTCATAACAAGAGAGCACAGCATAGCACCTGCATTATCCAACATGAGAATTTCTTACTGTATTTCCAATAGACTTGCATATGAAATGATCAGTTATCTTCCTCATTAACAAGAAGAAACAGAAAAAAAAAAAAAAAAGAATTCCCAGTTTCCTTCCACAGCATTTCTGTGTGAATATTTTAAAAACTAAACCAGCTTATTCAGTGCTTAAATTGGCATTTGCCATTTCTAATTTGATTCTAAAGTGCTCACACATATAAAAGACAATCTCAACATTTTAACACTCACTATAGTGAGTGAGAATCCTATCAGTCCCACTGCTGTTCAGTTTAAGGCTGAACAACAAAAAAAACTGAACGCAAGGATACGGTCACGCTGCTGGTTTCTGGGGACGCTCTTTTTACCTAATGCCAGGCAGGTTTGACTGGAGAAGTGCAGGAGACAGTACACTAATTTATTACTTCAGTTAAAGGTTTCTTTCTTTCCCTTCCCTCTTTCAAAATAATACTTTCTAAATGTGACCTCTTGGCAAGAGGAAGACAACAAATATCTGTACAAGAGAAACACCAACCCCAGTTAAGGCAGCTGTTTACTTCTTAGGAAAAGCTATTTCAGCAGCTAAATATTCTTTTAGTTTATAACATGAGGACGCACAAAAGCTACTTGTTATCCAATCACTAATGAAAGCAAGCAAAATAAATGAAGGACAGCCAAAACTTTTTTTTTTAACACCTACTTTTTTCCTGTTAACTGGGTGTCCCTCAGGGAGCCACGAGGAACTGGATGGATGCCATGCATAAACTTTGTCTTTGTTTGCTCAGATCTCAACCCCCATTAAAAAAGAATTCTCTAGTGGCCATAGTGCAAATAAAGCTGTAAAAAGTGAGCTGAGAGTAAGCGATACAGTATTATCACCCTACTATGCAGAGAAACTACAGCTACAGTACTTTAGAAACCAGCTGCTCCATTGGTTTCAGCAGACAGGCTACCAATAAAGAGCCTTGGAGCGTCACTGTTGACAACTGTTTTGCTGCCCAAAGCCACACATAGAAGGACATACACTGAAAAACTCTCTGCTCCAGGAAGTCTCACTGTGGAATACGCCCTGTGAAGGGCATGAAACTGGCCGTAGATTTATCTTTCCCCTATAAGTAAAACATTGCAGGCTGCTAGCCAAGCAACAGAGACTACTGAAACTTCCAGTTCCCTGCAACGGGACTATGAAAGCAAGTCTTTCAGGAGGGACGCTGGTTTCAAGAGAGGAAAACTGAAGCCTTCACTCCAACCCGCTCTCCCTCTTCCAACACTTGCATGTTTTTACTCCCATGCTACATATAGCAACACAACCATTTGTGTAGCCACAGTAACTACTTAAAAAAAAAAATTATCTCATGGTAAAATAACTTGGCCAAACTAAAATCCCTCAAAAAATTATTTTTCAGGTGTATCAGTTTTCCTGTCTGTTTTATTGTATGGCTGCAAAATACTCCTACTAGCATAAAAGGGTCAAGGACAGGAGGGTTAAGTTCAACAACGGGAATAGCAGAGTCCTGTACCTGAGGAGGAACAACTCCACCAATACATGCCGGGGGCCATCCAACTGGAAAGCAGGTTGGCAGAAAAGGACCTGGGGGTCCTGGTGGACACCAGGTTGAACATGAGCCAGTGATGTGCCCTTGCCACAGAGAAGGCTACCAGGATGCTGAACCGCATTAGGCAAAGCACTACCAGCAGGTCAAGGAAGGTGATACTTCCTCTCTACTCAGCACTGACGAGGCGACACCTGAACACTGTGTCCAGTTCTGGGCTCCCCAGTACAAGAAAGACATGGACATACTGGAGAGAGTCCAATAAAGGGCAATAAAGATGAAGGGACTGGAGCATCTCTCCTACATGGAAAGGCTAGGAGAGCTGGGACTTTTCAGCCTGGAGAAGAGAAGACTCAGGGAGATCTCATCAATGTATATAAATGCCTGAAGGGAGGGTGCAAAGAGGACAGAACCAGGCTCTTTTCAGTGGTACCCAGTGACAGGACAAGAGGCAACGGGCACAAACTGAAACACAGGAGGTTTCCTCTGAACATCAGGAAACACTTTTCTACTGTGAGGGTGACCAAGCACTGGCACAGGTTACCCAGAGAGGTTGCTGGAGTCTCCATCCTTGGAGATATTCAAAAGCTGTTGGGACATGGTCCTGGCCAATTAGGTTTTGGCAGGAGAGTTGGACAAGATGACCTCCAGAGGTCCCTTCCAACCTCAACCATTCTGTGATTCTGTGACAGCAGAAAGGCAAATCGCTCAACCTCCTTGTAGCAATGGCAGCCTATTTGTCAAACTGCATTCTTAGGCAATTTTGACACTGGTCAGAATTAAACTGGCCAAAGAACTGAACACAGCAAAAATGAATAGTAAATGCACAAGTGACACCTGGACTCTGCTGAAGTTAACTACCTTACATGGGATGAGGATTTCACAACATCAATTCACGCACATGTAAGAAGGGGTAACTCCACCTGCTTTGCCTACCGTGCTGTTCGGCCACTTCTGCTATCTCAGTCATCACCTTCACAGTGGAGACAGCACCTTCCCTTCTCTCCTGTTGGCCAGCATGGTGCTCTTTCCCTTGCTTCAGAAGGGACTGCCAGGCAGCCACTATATTGTTCATGTCTGGTAACAGCTAGAAGCAAAAGGAGTAAATTGCAATAGCTCTCCTGCATGAGACAAAGTTACTGTGATAAAAATATTCACAACCAACCAACAAGAGGATTTGCTGCTCTTCACAAAGTTTGTAACTGATCTTGTATGCAATTGGAAAAAGATCTGAAATCAAATAGTGTACTTTAACTTCTGCAGAACAGAAATACTTGAAAGAACATTTTATTGAAAAGTTTCCTGTACAAAATTTACATTTGGTTCTTTATCCTCGTGGTGTATTTTCAACTCAATGCTACCTTGTCTAATAAGTTCTAACTCTGAATGAAGTCTGCTGGCTACAATTTCCTTGAACCAGGAGAACTTGCTTCTGAGCCTGCTCTTGGAATTCATCTGCAGCACAATAGCTGCCAATGTTACAAATTTGTCTCATAACAAAATTTTATTTGCATTTCCATCAGACAGCTTTGTTAGGAAACATAGTCTATTACCACACCAGTTATTAACACCTTTTAACCCACAGCATTCCCCTCCCCCTGCCCAGAGATACTATCTCCTGGTTCCCAGGCCACAACCACTTGGGAAGAAAGTGCAGAGGAGTAGTTATCTGCTGCAAAATGACTCATGTTAGACCCCAGTTTTCTTTTTACTTTGTACCTTGCTGATGGCTTCTCTGTACAGCTGTACAAATTCCTGCATCATTGACAGTGTGTAGATTTCTGACTTTTGCCAAGTTTCTTCATTCAAACAGTACTCAATATTCTTCAAGGCTCTTCTCAGAACCATTGACACAAGTGACAGTATGCTGTGCTTCACTACTGTGCTGGGTAACTAAAAGAAGGAAGTTGAATTAATGACATTTCAGTGCTTCCTCTTATGCTTTGCACATAATCTGAATATATGTTAAAATTTGTTAACAAATTAATTACTTCCTAAACCTTGGCTTGCAGGAAAGAATCTGTAGGTTTTCGTATTCCCACCCTAAACCACTAGTAAGCATTGGCAGAGTTGGTGCTTGTGAATGGCTCTTGGAAGCAGTATCAATGGGTTGTAATTAATTTTCCAGTGCTTCCCCAAGCCAGCTTTATGCCAGGACAGAAGATATAAACCGTATGTAATTAACCAACTTAAGAAACTTCTTTGATCTTCACACACTTAAATAAACAGTATTAACTCAGACAGAAAAATCCATTGAAATACTATAGACTGCTCTTACATTTAGTCCTTGGGTGAACATTATTTTATTGCACACTGCAGGGACTGTTGTTACCATCACCATAGAAAGCAACCTGGGAAGAGGAACAAACTCTGAAGTCTTAAAAGAACTGGAAATCTCTGGTTGAGCCTCATAGATCTGAAATAAAAATAACAATTTAATCACCATTGATATAGTCCCAGAGATAATAGCTTCTTCGGGAGAGCATTTCACAGAAGGGCTTTGACTTGTCAAAAGTAATGACAGCACTAAATATCAATTTTTATGCAGAAAACTTCTATTCAACTAAATGGAACACCTGTATGCATCCTGCACCCTTGCTAAAGGCCATCACTTTTCAACACACAGACTACAGATCCTACTTGCCCATTTTAAGCTAAAGCGAAGAGTTAGAGGAACACTCAAAAAGGACAAAACATTTTTCTAGCTGAGCTTCGATGTTGCTGCATCTCAAAAAATGTATCATTAACATGATGTTTCCCACTGCTTCTTATGCCAATTCCTTCTTTCCCGGTTCAGTTAAATGTTTACACAGTCTCCTGCTCTGACCATGGCTTTTTACCAAGTGACCTTCCAACTCACTCTATGTCTTTGCTTTTTAAAGCAGCTGTGGCTGTGAGCCATGGCTTATTTTCCTCAGCACCCACAGAAAACAGGATGCCATTTTCCCCCCCCCGCCATTTACCATCTTCGACATTTAACAGCATGCTGCTGCTTCTTTTCTAACATACCTACAGTAACTGATGGTGTTATTTCAGAACCATTAAGTCGTTCCTGTTTAGCTCACTTAAAACTCAGTCACCTAATTTCCCCACTGCTGGACTGGTTTGTTTTTAAAATCATTATTTATGAAATATTGTGCCTGTCTGCTTTTTAGTGATTTTAATAAACTCTAAAGCACTGTGCATTTACAGCTGTGAACGCAATACATCTTCAGGCATGTGAGTTTCCTCTGATATTGAACAGCTGCTTCTGAAACACCATCAAAAAAACCCGTTCCCTGATCCTCAGCTCAGTTCCTCTGAAATCAATGAAATCTTGTTCCTTGTCACTAGGAAGACCTTGGCTAAATTCATTACTTCAGAGTTAGTTTATACCTAACATGGCCACACCACAGGCTGGCTGGGCTCTCTACTGCACAGTACCCAAATTGAAACAGCTTATACATCGGAATGGCATCATAATATCTATCTGTAATAAAAGCAACCAAAGGCAAGCTTATCAATCTACTACCAAGTTCCTTGGCTTGGTAACTTTGCTGTGGGTCAGGAACATTTGACTTTACCATCTTTGCTATTACAATTTTGTGTAATTCTGCACTACTGTTTAACAAAAACAACTTCAATTTTTGGAAGACAAAAGAGAGTATTGGGACTGCAGTTTTCTGTGGAGGTGTGGTGTGCGTCATTCATACTCTTACCTTTTTGAGTAACTTCATATTGTCCATCCAAGCTGACTTCAGTCTAGGAACAAAGGAATACTGGGTCTCCTTAAAGTATCTATTCAATAAATCTGGGCATACTTTAAGAATATTCACCATGAGATCAGCAACCATTTCATCTTCTGTTGCAGTTTTTAAACCAAGCAGAAAGCGCAGAAGCACCACATTTCCTCCCCTATTGAAGACAAAAAAAAACCCTTTAAAAAACAAATCCTCATTTTGATACTTTACACATGATGCTAACTCTGCAACTCCTCTAAATGTTGCTCAGGTAAATTAAAGGCAAGACCTTTCACAGTGCTGGCATAATTTCTGAGTTTTTACTCAGAAAAGTAAGAACTGAATTTACCTCCAGGTTTTCTGCATGACAAATAGTAATTATTTTTAATTAAAACCACAATGTATCAGAAATATTCTAACCAAACTTCACAAAGCTAAAAATGTAGAATTAAAACTTAATATTAAACTTGGAAATATTTTCTGTGGTCTTGCAGTTCCTTTTTTTTTTTTTAAGTTTTCTTCTGTATGACCCTAAACAAAGTGAGAATACCACAGATGAATACCAGTTAAAATTTTGGTTAAAGCAAGAAACAACCTGCTCTAGCACCACTAAGTACTAGTACCTGCTACTACAATCTACTACCTTTCTTGCCCAGCTAATGTAATGAAGCATAAACTCACCCTATAAGAACCCCTCCATGGAATTACAAGAGTCTCAATTATTTGTCTATCAGTCATAATCTTGGTGCACATGTATTTTAACCAGTTAACAAAAGGAAACAGTAAAGCAAATAGGTGCTTCCAGATTAGGTGTTGCAGGCCAAATTCTGGCACTACTGAAATCAATCTCAGCATTTTGCCAAAATCTGGGATAAACCATGTCTGGTTCTACAAAATTAGACTAGTAATTTCATCACCCTCTGGTTAACACTGCAGCTTTGATGCTTTAAAATCACACCTTGCAGTAAGGGACTTTGTATCTAGTTATTCATGGAGATGGTTCAGAGAAACACGACCATTGCCTAAGCCCCTATGAATAGGGCAGAGCACTCTCTACTCTAGTACGCAAAGGTATAAGGAGATCCAATAGCTTGATCTTGGGAAGTTAAAAATAAAAACAACAAATACCCAACGTATTTATTTCTTCTGCCACAGAAGAAAAAGAGATGGAAGCAGAATTCAGTGAAGTTACTGGCAAAGGCCTGGAAGGGCAGACAAGGTAACTGGTGAGGACTCCCTTGTTCCCAGCACAATGCACACATACAATCTTGGCTGTCTGGTGACTTACTTGCCAGAAGTTCCAAGACTTGGATCATAAAAAGTTATGCCATGTTTCAGAGAGCAGCAGACATCCATTAAGAAATTATGAACAAGTTCCCGTACCATCGTCTTTCCCACCTCTTCAGAACCTTGAGTCACCTACAAAAATCAGAAAGGAGTAAAAAAGACATCTGATTTTTGGTATCACAGAAGAAAATCTTACACCAGTTTCACTCTTCTCTAAACTTTATGGAGCGCCTTTTATACAGAAATGCTAAAAGATAGTTTGGCTTTTGTTCAGATTAACAAGACAAATTTCAGTTTCTGTATTAAACACATTAAATATTACAATACTTTTTGTTTCAAGGAAAGCAAACCTCCCAAATTTAGGTACATATGTACTATCTGCAGGGCATTACTGACTCAGGGCTTTTTGCAAAGAAGTCAGACAGAAGAAGATAGAGAAAAGTCAAGCTAAAGAAAAGTAGTGATAGAAAACTTCCACAAATTGGGCAAGGCCGTCCTGGGACTTTGAAGTCAAAGACCTAGTATTAATCTGAAATGACCAACTTTCAACCTTGCAGGTCAGGTTCAACATGAGAAAGTTCAGAAAGATAAAAAAAATAAAATAAAAAAAATCATTGAAACCTTCAGCATAAAGCATGTGAAACAAGCATGTGTATGGTGTTTTGGCCAATTTGGCAGAAGACAGAACAACTTTAATACAGGGCAAGAAAGATGGATAGCTAAAAACACACTGAATATGCCAATGTTTCAGGGAAACGTGGGGCATCGATGCCATTACAGTCACCACACAAAAATGGAAGTGACCAAATACCCATGTCAAGCAAAAACTATAAAAAAAGTGAATCCAGATTCCAGATTAACCTTTTACATCCAGCACAACTCAAGATCCCTACGAATGAGAAGTCTCTTGACAATTGTGGTTGGGAAATCACAAACCATATGACTCACAGGGACTGCATAGAATTGTAAGAATTTAAAATTACTCAAAACTGAAATGTATGTTTATGAATAAGGTCATGTATTTGCATAGCTCCAAGCAGACACCGACTAGAAACAGATCTCCTCCAAAAGGTGTTTACAATGTATCAGGATTGGAATGACATAGGCACAAACATCCACCAGAGGAAGGATAAGAAAGCAGTTGTTCAGTGTTAGAAGTTTTGAAAAGGAATGGTTTGGCTTCTAAAGATCAAGCGTTAATTAACACAAAGATGAAAAGTCTGCAGCCAAAACCCAGTGGAAGCACAGAAGTCTTTCTACTGCTTTGCATTGGGCTTACAGCCATGCCTTAGATACTCCCACAGTGAAAGGGGGGGAAAAACAGAGATTACATGATTAAGAAAAATAAAAAAAGTAAAAAAGTAACTTATTTTTGAGGAGAAGATGACAAAACATCTGCAGTACTAACACACACGCACCCGCTGCGGCCCTGATCCTTGCCTCATCTATGATTTTAGGAATGTGATTTCATGGACCAGTAGAATCAATAACAGCCTGAAAAGGCTGGCAACCACCTTGGGATTTCAGCTCTCATATCAGATCAGCATGTAGGATGGGAATGAGGCATGTGGTAAGAACATTGCTGCTGATATATTCTACTATAGAGACACAAATGTGTCCAGGCAATGGAATACAGCACTTGCACCCAAAAGCCCCATTTCTCCCTGGTTAAGAGATCTGCACTGCAGTTCTCATAATCAGGGAGGGGAAACAAACTCGCCTCCTCAAGCAGTGAGAAGCAGCAGAGTCCGGGTTTCTTTTTAAGTAGCCTCAGCAGATCCCTCTTCTTGAGCTCATCAAGGTTAGAGGAACTGTGAGTTGCAAGAGAGAAAAAAAAAGGGGGGGGGG
>VYXH01012333.1:61643-72363 GCA_013397275.1 Burhinus bistriatus | reverse complement strand
GGGGGGGGGGGGGGGGGGGTGGGGGGTGGGCAAGATAAGGACTGGGAGTTACAAAGAAATAAGTTACCAGACCTTTAAATCCCCAGGGCTGACATCAGTAATCCCATTCCACCGGTAAAGTGAAGCAATGTGAATCAACACTTCTGCAGTAAAAAATCGCACCTTCTGGGTTTTGGTGATACTTTTATTTTGAACCACCTGAAAACAACAAGAAAAAAACAGACAACTCTTCTATTTATTGCAAGTTATCATGAAATAATGGCAAATTAGCAATACACTTCATTCTTCTAGTACACAGACAGCTCACTCTCCTCACTACAGCAGACAAAAGGTTCTGCCTGTCCTGTTAACACTTCTTTCACATGCTCCTACTCCCATCTTGATATGGTTGAAGCCATAGGACTCTACACAAACTTCTGCAAACACTGCACATGCTGAACAGGAGAGACTTTCAAGTTCAACTAAAGAGCACAGAACATATTTAGAGTAGCACAGCCACAGACTAGGATCATGGAAACCTGCTGGTAGAGATGGTAGAGCCTGCTACAAATAAAGTTTGAATGAGAGGAAAACACAGTGGAGGAAATTCTCAAAAGTTCTCCTACTGTTTTCTCCAGTCCTCATTTTTTTAATTCTTATTTTCCTTGCTAAACTGAAAGAGTCATACAGTGTGCTGGATTTCATCAATAACGTAACAGTACATAATGTACGATTCCCACATGGGAAAATCTTCATTTAGAAAACAAAGCTTCAATGAGGTTTATTTTACATTTAAATGCTAGCTTTTTTCTTCTTCTTCATCTTGCAAGGTTATTGCAATAGAAAAATGAAAGACTATTTTTGGCTTTAAATTGTCAGCTGAGTGTGAGGCAGGCTCTTATGGTTACACTCTAAACTTGAAACTATGTTTTCTTCATTCTCTCATTTGGTCATACAACAGCTTGTGCAACAGTGCTACAGTAATTCAAAACAAAGATCCAAAAATCAGAGATACTGGAGCTACAAACATTTTTTAAAACATTTTTATAGAAATAAAATAAATTTCTGGTGCAGTTGCTGAACCCACAGCAGCAAAAAGCTGGTGCATGACAGTGAAAGAGGCACTGCCGTGCTCAGAAGCTAAGGAACAACAGAGCACAGAAAAGGCAGTCGAGACTAAACCAACTCTCACACATTTCAGCAATTCCCGCTTTCAAGTTTTCTGTCTCAATCCTGCTATATCACGAGGTTATTTCTGTCTGCTATGAAAGAATCAGAAAAAACAACTTCAAAGAGGAGCAGACTTACCTCTCCAATAGTACTTTCTGACAGCAGGTGGTATGTACCCTTTCTTTTTCACAAAAGCTTCTCCAATTTTGGGAAGACAATTTTATGATAAAACTTACCTTTTCCTCTAGCCCACCAAGAAATACCTTTGACTGAATTTATCTCCTGCAGCAGAAACTTTGCCATCCTAACAGTAAGCAAGTCCAAAGACCAGCTAACCAGGACCACAGGATGTGGCGTCAACAGAGCCCTGCCAAGACTGGTTGGGGAATGGTACCTCACACCCTTCAACTGCAACCAGACAGCTCCTAGAAACCCATTTCATGGCACAGTCCCCATACTAAAAACACACAAAATCCCTTTTTTCCTGGAAAGAAGATTGTACATCATTACCTAGTTCAGAGCTAACAAACCTAGCCAAATCCAGCTGACTTCCCCATTAATCAAAGGACCAATCTTACTGCCACTAGAACCCCCAAAAAGACTCCAGTTCTTTTGACCTTCAGGCTTGGCATTGATGCAATCGCAACCCATGAAACAATGGGAATCTGTTGGACACCACACACTAAGATAAGCTGAAATGAGCATCCAAGTACAAGCTATGCAATGACTTCCTTTAAAAGAGGGCATTGGAAAAGTGTAACAAGTTTCAGTCTTGAAATAGTAATACAGTGAAGCTATCAACCTTCAATATTATCAGTAATGGACATACTGACAAACTTTCAGCAGCAGCAGCACAGTGCCAACATCTTAAAGAGCTGTACATTTTATGAGAAATTACTGTAAAACTGTTTCCAGCAGTAAAGAAAATAGAAAACAAGAGACAACGCAGTTTCAAGGGCATATCATACCTTAGTTCTCAGCGTGGAAAGTAGAAGATTGACAGTAGAAACTTTGTCTTCCTTTATTTCAGACCGAAGAATATCTGGAATGAAATCTAAGACGACATTTCAAATGTTAAGTGAAAACATGAAAGCTATTTTCATACTAAAATGCTTCAGGGAATTCACACCCATTTCTCTTCAATGTCACAGTATTTATCTTGCCGTTATATTTAAGTATGAACCAAATGGCTGCAATCAGAGTTCAGAAGGACAATGTGTCTGTAACTACAGTGATGAACAAGTAACGCTGCCAAACCCACTCCCATCGTAACTAGCTAATTTGCCAACTTGGTTATTAACACTTACTGCAACAGCATCTGTCAACTTCAAATATATTTCAGGCCCTAATGTGCTATGCAGTATTTAAACTTGAGTAAATGTCTACCCTTTCCATTGAAGGACTCACAATTGTTTCACTGAGTGATTCTCAAATGTTTGGAGGTTACATCTTCAACCACATGCATTATCTTTTGGCTAAACTGTGCACCTGAAAATTAAAGAACTTCAGTTTACAGAGAACTTCAGCATCTTATAGGGGAATGAAAGCCAGCTGTACTGACTGGGTCTAGCTGTACACTGCCATTCCCTGTTCTAAAATAATTGAACAACTACGAGCAATTAAAGGTAATCAGCAGCCCCCAGGGTAGCCTGTTCTCACTCCCTCACCATAGAAGAAATGAATGGATGCCAGCTAATCTTACTTTTCTTTTTCTTTTGAGTATTTCTAGATCCTTCCTGAATTCTTTCATAGCCTTATCAAGGGTGGCAATTCACAACTTGAGAAATATCAGCAGTAGATTTCAAACCACCAAGGTCAACAGAAGTTTTACATTATCTTCAGCACATAAGGGATCAAGTATTAATCAAGTGCATGTAGGATTCAACTTTCTGGATCCTCTTTTTTGTCAGTCCAGTTTGACCCCCTTCTCTAAGAGACATGGGTGTAACATACTCCTGGACTGCACTCCTGTGTAATGCCTCCATAAAGGATGCAAAGGACGTTACACTGGTCTCCTGAAAAAATGACAAAAAGTGGTTTGATGGTGTAGACAACAGTTGTCCTGCATGAGGATATAAAAGATACTAAAGTATGCACAGTCTTTAACACTTTTTAAATATTTTTTAATGCAACATCCACTATTACGGTGTTATGAGCAAGGTTGGAGGCCGTGAAATTTTCTTCTGCTTACTGAATCTATGGTCTCAAAGTTATATTACATTCACCTTTTTTACATCTGTGCCACCAAGAACTTCCTGTTTTTGCAGACAGCAAACATTATTCTCAAGCAGAAGAGACACTCACTAGAATACTAAAGAAGTTTAAAGCTTTTCAGCTCATAAGATTAAAAATATGTATTTTGTCTCTTATTAGTGCTGTTTAACTGGCTCACATTTTGAATTAGCTCATATTTCTTATCACCTATAGGAGACTCTACCTTAAAACAAAAATAAAAAAAAGAAAACCACAAGCAATTGTGAAGTACCTTTTAATTCCAGCACCTGTGTCAAGATTGCGTTGTCACCAGCAATTAAAAAGGAGAGAGCAAACTGAATATAAGCCATACGGACATCAGTTGTCCCCTAGAAAAGATAAAAGGCACTGTTAGCATATAGATTGCATACAACTGCAAAATTAATACTGCATTATAAGTACTATAAGCAGGTAAATTAAACAACTTCTGTAAACATGTTGCATGCAGCCACACACATGTATTTATATGCAATACACCCACAGTATATTCATTTGAAAAACTTCTTGCATTAAGCAGATCACAGTCTTTTAAAGATAACATCAAAAAGGAAGGTGTCCTAATTTGCCTATTTTTCAATTCTCAATATACGAGATAGGCTGCAAATAAAAAAGAAGAAAATGTTAACAGTACTTTCATGCCAAACCCTTGTACACACATCACTGAACATCCTCACTTCTACATCACTTGGTACACTGGTGAATTCACAAAAATACTCAAGAATGGTAATAGCAGTAGTGCTGCTGCAATTTCTTACTATACAGGCTTCCAGAGCAGTGACAGTCTTGGGGACCCCTGCTGCTCGTTGCCATTTTTGAGCTCCGGTGCATTACACCCATCCCTCAGATATCACAGCTGCTCATGCAGCTACTACCCAGGTCACGCAACCAAGACTGGCTGAAAAAAAAAAAAAAGCTCTTAAAAAAGTGGCTAATATGTTATAAAACTACAGGTTCAGGCACAGTGGAAGTAATGAAAGCTTTGCCTAGAAAAGGATAGAACCACAGAATCATTTAGGTTGGAAAAGACCTTTAAGATCATCTAGTCCAACCACTGACCCTACTCTACCAGATCCGCCACTAAACCACGTCTCTAGGCAATCTAAGGATCATAGGTTATGAACATCATTTGTAGTTTTTTTGAGCCTTACTGTGCAAAATTAAGTTTCATGTAAAAATGCCTGAAAGAAGATACTGACTAGGCTAAGCATAAGGCAGAAGTGACTCATGAAAGCGTTGAAAGAAGAAACAAAGAGAAAGAAATGAAATTTTGCTGTAAGCTTTGGGCCTGTTATTTTTGTATTAAACGTCCACCTCTGATAGCCAGTTGTGACACAGTAATTTCACTGAAAGCTGAGCAAGAGTAAGATCTTCAATCTGTTCCTGTAAACTTTTTTCCTTGTACCTTACTAGCATATCTAATAGGCTTGTGGTCAAAAGACTACCTACATCCAAGCATTTTAATTTAAGGGGTGCAGGTACTCCTAAAGGCAACTTCTGTAGTAAGGTCAAAAAACATGAAATCTGACATTTCCGAAATTGTTTATATATAAAGCAATCAAGTAGTAGGCAAAATACAAACACACAACTTTCTCCTCGAAACCACCTTTTACAGTCTCATTTGTCACCACAGATGGCACCAACCCAACACAAATGTGCAAGTTTATTCTGCAAGTCATCTTTAGAAACTAGAAACAATCTATCAGCACTGAAAATAATATTGGATTTATTACACACATATTTGGAATGAAATATAAATATTCTTGTCCTGAATATAAATATTCTTGTCCTGAAACACTGGTTCAGGTTAACCCTGATTATTTTTAGCAAACAGAGAGGAAGCAAGAAACAGTTTCTTTTGGAAAAAGAGGAGTGACTTTTTCTACTCACTTCCATATCCTCCTTAAGGATTTCCTCCAAGAGATTGTTTAAACCTCCTGGTTATATTTTCAAATGCAATTACTCTGACTGTACTAGTATTGGAAAAACTCCTCTCTCCATTTCTACAACTGCAGAACATCCATTTATTTCAGTGGCCAAACCGCAATCCACACATTGGAAAAAAGAATGAGCTTTTCCCAAAAACATTGCTGAATAGTTTTCAGAAGTTTACCATCACTTTCACTCCATTTTAGACATTAAAAGGGTAGCCCACAGAAACTATACATTTATATTTCACCACAGCTTATTAGAAACAGACAAGGCACTTTGATGTTTTGCAGTAAATTCTACAAAGTAGTGTAAAAACAAGGTTATCCTGAGGAGCTCTGCACCCTGACAAGATGAGAAAGACCAGCATGGGATGGGAAATGAAGGAAGCTATACCTCAAGGGTGCAGCCCTGCTCTCCCACTATTGCAGACACTCAGAAACATCCCCTGGGCATTTCCTATATAAGTAGGTGGAAAGCTCTTGCCCCATAGATCAGTTCTGCTGCCAATAAGAAACAATCAAGAAGCATTTCAGCCTGACACAGGACAGGAAGGAAGAGTTAAGTTCTTGCAGATGAAAATATGGGAATGAGACTTTGGTAACAGCTTAAATACTTAGCAGAGGAAAACTGATGGAGCCGTGGCATAGCATTTCATAGCACACAGCAGCTTAATTTACCTTCTTACATCTTTTTTTCAATAATCCAGGCAGAAACTTATTATTGAAATCAAAATGGCTATACACATCCCTTGCTGAATCTGGCCCCTGAGCCACCATTGCTGATAACAGGGTAAGGCACACTTGGCTCATCCTAAAACGAAAGGCAGAGGAAAACCTGCAGGTTATTTCCAGGATGACAGTTACACAAACAACCAAATCAAGAGACTAAAATTTAAAGAAAGACCTTTTTCCTGTAAAAGAAATTATCCCACTCCACCTCCAACACCCACCCATGCCTTCAGGAGTTTCAGGCATAAAGCAGTTCTGAGTCAGTCCAAACACAAGCCACTAAGATAGCCGTTAAGAAAGTATCTAACATCATGCAAAGCTCTCGCTGCAGTTGATGGGAGCTTTAGTTGAATATGTAACCAACCATTTTAATGACCATCACAATACAGATTTAGGCCAAACACAAATTATTCCATTATTCACAAAGAACTTTGATCTTCTTTGTGAACAGCCTATTTCTACAAGCATATTTCTTGGACAGACCCCCCAGTCCTGCAAACGCTTATGTGCTTTACTGCCACAAGCAGGTCTGTAGGAGTCACAGCTGATGCTAAAGTTAAGGAGACACAGAGCACAGGCCAAAGTTAAGACTGTGTTTTTTGTGTTTTAGCTGAATGACACAGGTTTTCTTCAGTTTAAGTATGCAGCATGGTCTTGTCATGAAGTAAATCCCAAGATCTACACTCAGTTTTGATTCTTGCTCACTGACCACTAGGAAAATTTGCCTGAGAAAACAGAACAGAAGTTAAAATAACCAAAACCATTACTTTAGGCAGTGATAATGGCAACTGGGAAGGAGGGGAGAAGAAAGAAGGGAAAAGGGAATGTCTATTTATATTCTTCCCCAAAATTAAGCAGTAAAGAGAGGCTGGATATTCACTTTATAAAAAGTAGGATAAAGGAAGAAAGTGCCAAAAATTAAGAACTCCCAAATTTGTGAGAGTTTGCCATTTATTTCAATGGGAACACGACAGGGCCATCAGGTACAAGTCTGCAGACCTCCATCATCTGAATACGCACTACCCATTAAAAGTTTTGGAATCTGTCCATCATGTTTCATTCATGGACAATCTGTAAGAAAGCCATATGATTAAAGCAGAGATCCCATCTAGACATACCACCACAATAAAATCCCTTTGCACGTCAAAGAGGTAACACTGAAAAAGCAGAGCGTATACCATCAGAATACCATCAGAAATCTGCAGCCTCCTCTATGCAGGTTCTAGAAGGATTTCTCCAAAAGCTGTAATCTTTAGAGGCTAATAAGAAGTGTAGATCTTGCATAGTTTCAGAATCTATTTACAATACACCTATCCATCTGTATTTGGGATTCTATGTACAGTAAGATCAACTGAGTGGTGCAGGAAGCATGGTCGTGTCCATGAACTGGAAAGCAGAAAATGCTTTTCTAATTCTGGCCTCTCCAAAGACCAAAAGACAAGTCATTGGCCTTGGACAAGTGATTTGCAGTCTCTATTTCTTCTCTCCCTTCCTCTTCCTCCCAGGTTTGTATTAAAATGTCTCTGGCACTTGGAACTACTCTCACCCTGTCCACAGAGCATGAGAAATTGTTGTTTAGACTGGACTAGATAACACATAAGTGCTTCAAGCAGCCTAAAATGGCCTTAGCTTTAAGACACAGGAAAAGTGACAGAGGAAAAGCCAGTCTGAAAGAAAAAATTCTATCATAAATGTGGAAATCTGCCTACAAAAAATACAGGGAAATAAAACGCTCAAGAGCAGCTCTTTTTGCCATCACAAGACAGACTGCTCAGCCTCTGTGAAATACAGGAAATCCTGTTCCTCCCTGTTCCATATGATATGTTTCACTTCACAAACCAAGTAGCATTAAAATAATAGGACTCAATACACCATCCACTTTACCTCCCACTAGGACAGGCACAACCAATGAAAACTAAAGCCTCGGGAAAGTATCATATAGCATTAGATTGTGTATTATATCAGAGCTTCCACCTTCCAAAGACTTCCACATGCAACTCTTTTATGAAATGTGGAACAGTATCATTAAATAAAGGCGGATTATTAGCAATAAGTCAAGCTGAATTTTGCAATGCCTTGTACATGTGTGCAAGACCCAGACAGCCCCTCAGGATCAATTCAGAGCAACTGAAAGAGATTCTTCGCAACAGTACAGAGAAGACTTACCTGTGATTTTCAGAATACAAAGCAGCATAGACCAATCTCATGTACGAATGGATCAACTTTTTGACTATGTTCATTCCCACGACAGAAAAATGGGAGAGGTCACTGGCTGTCCTCAGTAAAATGGCCTCTAGAGCTTGAAAGATTAATAGCATCTATAAGGTAATAGAGATATGTTAATATCTGCCAATATCAGGTACAGCTTGAAATTATTAGCCGAGCAAACAGGAACAAACACCATTAAAAAAAGAGTAACCCGACCACAAGAGGAAAGCTTCCCCACACAAAGTTGAAGTTAAATTCTGAATTCTCTCCCAAATTCATGCTTCCTCTTCTAAAGGATTAGTTCTGAGAGCGTGAATTTTCAAGGAAGCCGCTATACAGATACTATATGAAAGACCAGAGAACCACAGGAGGTCAGCCAACTCCTCTTTTTTTTCAGTTGCTAAACTCATGGAATTCGGCAGTAGGGACAACCTCTGCTAGAAGCCCAAGCCAACGTGCCAACCGAAGGCCTGGACAAATAAACTAGATGTAAAAAAGCATCCCTTCTCACACATGAATTGAGACCTACATGCATGATTCATCTCCATATGGACAACAGCTTCTGGGGACGCAAACATGGACTGCAGTGCAAATCTCGGCACAAGCTGATGGATCTTGAAGGTCCTTTTCAAGCTGGAGGCCAAGGCCTAGGGCTAATGAGCCAATGCTTTAACAGACAACTGCTAGGAGAGTGCACAATGAAACATGCTGAAGAAAACCATCTGAGCTGCTCCAGTCTTGCAATTAACTCCTTCTAGATGAGTCCAGAGTCCACACAGCACTGGGACTGTATTCATTACAAGTATTAGTCCCTATTAGTAAAAGGATCTTGAAGAAAGCGTGTCACTTGAACATGACACAGGTTGTCATTACACTGACAAAAATGTTAAACTAATGCAAAGACCAACAAGTGGAGGTTAAAAAGAACACTATCCAATCTTACACTGTAAGCAGATTTAAGTTAATAAAGCTGCCACAGTATTCACAGTGAAAAGACTTTTTTAATGTTTTGGTTCATCCATTATATTCCAATGAGGAACAACTGGGTCCAGTACAGATGAGAAAAATGAGGTCAACTTTACCAGTGGCTTCCTAGAAATACCAATGTGTCAGGGAGACATCTAGTTATCCAAAAACAATCACTTTCACTGAACTATTTTTCTTTTTCTTTGCTTATCTGCTTCTGTTGACCCTCTTATTTCATAAACGGTCTTTTGATACTATTTAAAGAACCTTAACAGCTTGACTTTGACAGAACTTCTGGTTGTGCGTATCACTAAATCCAGGAACATCTTTTCACTGAAAAGGACATTCCCCACTTGACCAGTGCGACTTCCAGAAAAAAACCCAAACAACAAAACCCAGACCAAATTATCAGAGTTGTTTACACCACAAAGCATGTCTTCCAGCGGTTCCTCTCCCCGTCAGGACACACGCTGCCAGCCATTAAACTAGAACACCCACAGCCAACCTACTTCACTTTCAGGCTTCCTTTCTCCATCCAGAAGTTTGAATATTTCAGCACACTCCATGGAAATTTTTAGGTATCCCTCCACGACATCGTATATTTCAGGCGACGGCAGCGTCTTGGCAACGCAGACGAAGCTCTCTAGACCTGCAATGACAGACTGTCACCCGGGGAGCCAAGGCCCGGACCGTGACACGCTACGAGCCGCCCCCTCAGGGCCCGGGGACACGCCGGCCCTGCCGCCCGGGCTCTGCGGCGGGCCCACNGCCGCGCCGGCGCCGCGCCCCGGCAGGAAGCGCCGACGGCGGCGGCTTCCTCCGCGCGACGGCCGCGCTGCCAGCGAGGCGTGGGGGGTGGCGGTGCGCCCGGGCCGGGGAGCGGGGCTGAGCCCAGGCCCTGAGCGAGGACGGCCGGCTGGGAGCAGCGGGGCCGCGGCTCTCCCGCCGTGAGGAGCCGAGGCCCGGCTGCAGCGTATAAGGGCAGCTTTTCCAGCCCGCGCCCGCCCCAGGCCGATCTCTCTCGGTGAGATTTCCCGGCCTTGCTGCTCCTCCCGCCTCAGCCCCGGCTGCCTTGCGGCTCGTAGGGAGCCGGCTGCCCAGCAGCGCTGCCCGGCGTCCTCCCCTCTTCGGGGCTTCCCGGGTGGAAAATGCCCGCCGGGGTAGTTCTGTGAGGCAGCCGTGGGCGCTGGGCTGCTCTTTTCGGCTGAGGGACCTGTCCCTGTGACATATTTCAGTTGACTCTGCCTTGCCCAAAACTGCCCTGTGCGTGTGGTNGACACGCCGGCCCTGCCGCCCGGGCTCTGCGGCGGGCCCACGGTATAGTAACAGCAACCATCATTACCATCACCATCACCATCATCATCGTCATCGTCATCGTCATCACCCCCACGACGTCGCTCTGGGGACCGGAGACGTCTCCGGGCTCCCCCGGGGAGCCGCTCCAGCCCCTGCTGCGCCGGCGGAGCACGCTTTTACCTCAGGACCTA
>VYXH01012333.1:10507-58556 GCA_013397275.1 Burhinus bistriatus | reverse complement strand
GCTTCCCGGGTGGAAAATGCCCGCCGGGGTAGTTCTGTGAGGCAGCCGTGGGCGCTGGGCTGCTCTTTTCGGCTGAGGGACCTGTCCCTGTGACATATTTCAGTTGACTCTGCCTTGCCCAAAACTGCCCTGTGCGTGTGGTTATTGCATGTCAGCCGCCTTCCCCGGGGCGAAAAGCAAAGGTGCTTCATATGTGTGCGTGCATAAAAGCATCACCCACCCTTTGCGTAGTGTGTGTATGCGTTTGGTTGTCAGCCCGATGGGTGCCCAAGTTGACAAAAACAGTTAAAAATAGTGGTCACAGCTTTTCTTTGCTCCCGCTTCTCTCTCAGGGTGCTTTGGTCACCTCATTTGAAGTGCCGCCATACTGTCCCGACTGCTACCACAAGCTTCTGGAGCGGGGGGGGGCTTCGAAAGCAGATCTCCAGCACCCTGCAACAGTCTCTCATCCATCACTGCTCGCCAGGCCAAGCAGGTTTTTTGTCTCTGCTAGCATCACAGCTTCACCGGACCGCAGTCCCATGCAGTCCTGAACCAAGGAGACACAAACCTTGGAGTGGAAGGGGAAAGCACAGGGTGCCAGGAAGCAGGGAGGGGAGAGAGCTTCTTCAGATACTAGGGAAAAGGTAAAATGATTGTCATTTGCAAAAGCAATAGTCATAAACTGCTTAACAGGCCGTGTTTCCACTGTGACCACTATTTTTAACTGTTGTTGTCAACTTGGGCACCATTCTTAAATCTGTGTGGTTAAGATGTCTCATATAAACACTAACAATTACAAACAAGTAATACAAGGGTACTGGTCTCCTGTCAGCCTGTGAAGCACATTACTCAAGGCAGCCAAATATATTGTTCTCCAGGCTTCAATTGAAACCAGAGGTTTTGCTTTCAGCAAGAGTTTTTCCAGGAGAAGTGCAGCGATAAGGACGAATAGAAAAACTCTTGTCCCAACAAACTGTTAGATATGAAATGCCAACAGTTGAAACAGTAGTGGAAGATAAAGGAGATTGTTACATTAAGTCAGTTAGAGAAAATGAAAATCAAGTTAGAGATCTATCCAAAATGGACTCTTTTTCCTACTTACAATTAAAAAATAAAAGCAACATTAATATTTTTCTGTTTTTCCTGACATAAGATTTTGTTAAAACTGTTTTTTTTTAACAAAATACTGTTAAAAAAAAGTGATCCAGAAGAGGGCAATATTTACAGCCATTCTAAGACTTAGGGTGGACAAATGCTTTAATGTTGGTGGAAGATACTGCAATGTTTTGAGAACAGATGGTGGAGTAAAATGAAAGAAGGTGAAGTTAGAAGGTACAAAAAGATAAGATATAAGGAGTCCATGAGACTGGGGAAAAAAGGAAACATGAAAATATGAATTGCTAGATATTAGGTCCAAGGGCTGTTTTAAAGTAATTTAGAAGAACAAGGCTAAAAATCATCTTAATGCTGCTAGTTACATCATACTCCAAATCATGGTATTTCCAGAAATACTTAAATTTTAACTCAGTAGATTTCAACTATTTTTCTGCTTGTTTTGATGGCAGTTTCATTTGGAATTCACCATAGCATAGCAAACTCTATGCAAAGGCACAGGGTGTTAAATTCTTCCATAAAACCTTATTGATGTGTTGTTCTGGATGATGGGAACCCTTGTTTCAACCTTACAGTTTTCTTGAAAATTAAATGAAGGTATGCAGATATACAAATACATTTGCAATTCCAGAAATTGCTGGGCACATGATATGGAAAGTAAATAACATTCTCAAGAGGGAGTTGTTTTGTTTTTGAGGGGATGAAAAGGAAGGCTAGAGCTAGTAGAACTGAAAAGAAATGATTTAACGCATCTTTTAAAAGGCTTAAAGCACCCATACTGGTATCTTCCAGGTAAAAGTCATCGTTTTCAGACGTACAATCCTGATCACTATCATCACACCATATTTCATAGACTGTCTAGTATAAAAATATTATTGCAAAATGCTTGCGAAGAGTACTTTGAAGCCTTTGTCCTTTTCTTTCTCTGTTATATCTATGACAATTTTCCTCCTCCAAGTCTGTTTTTTGGCAAGCTCCATTCCTGGAGGCCCAATGGAAGAATGAGACATCAAGCTCAGACAAAGTTCATCTGCTCTGTTGTGCCTACATGTTTAACAGATGTGAGCAGTGAATGAGTCAAGTATTAATTTGTGAGCTGCACAGTTTTCAGTAAATTGAAATATACTTCTGTGATTCTTGCCAGATGAACATGTAAGCATATCCAAGATACACATTGCCCCTTTGGCATTTGCAAGTCTGAAAAATAATTCCCAGTCCCTCGCATGAACCTTAGCTCTCGCTTTGTTCAACGAACAGTTCCAGATACAAAACTAATCAAGCCAAGTGGCCCTTTCCTGCATCAGCTATAATCTGACCTCTGAAGCCTTTACTGGCTTGAACGGGATCTAAAGTAACAATCCCCAGCCCTGCAGTCCTGCCTAATTAGCTTTTGCCTCCCAAATGTGAGCATTATTCCTTGCTCTAGGAACCTCACTCATACAATCCTGAAGACAAAAACTGTTTCGGCAGACTAGGCCACTTCTTGCCCAATAGCTTCCTCAAGGTCCATCTTCTGATTTCGGCCATAAACACTCCTGTCCTGCTCACCCAGCCCATATCTCCAGCCTTTAGCTATAGCTCACCAATACTTGCTATGCCAGCCCTCAAGCTTAAGTCTGTTGATATGAATTTGCATCATTCCCTAACCATGCCCTGGTGACCCTTACTAAACGCAGCCCGATCTCCTGCCCTGCAACCTCACACTACAGATGAGTGACTAACCCTGTGAGTAGGGCTGCTGGCAGACCCGTACCTAAACAGAGCTACACCGCTGATGCTAATCCTGGATCAGACTTGACCTTTAAAACCACGGATGTTTGCTTTAGCGGAGCCCCCGCCAGTTACAGTATCACAGCAGTGCTGCGTGATCTGTGATCCCCTACTCCACACCAGTTTTGGTCCAAAGCATGTAGGAAATGCAGTAGTTTCTTATGAATTTTTCATGTGATGTATAAATTAATTATAGAAAGCATTCAGAGGGACTGAATTTCATCAAAAATCACATCTTTAAAACTGGTGTTCTTACGTGGTTTACAGAATTATTTCACAGAAAAGTTTGCTTCATTTTTTCCCAAAATTTCAAGTTCCTGTGTGAGATACTGATGTTTATCATCAGATCTTTGCACTTTCCAGCCTTTGACACCTGAGGCATGGGATCACAGAGGGAGAGAGGGTGGATGCTGCCAAGAGATGGGCTAAGTGTCAGGACCACTTCCTCAACACAGCCTCGCAAGAAGGGACTATTCCCAACACAGCCCAACACTCTCACTTATTCGTCATCACATGTCCAAATGCCCTGTGCCCCATGCTCCCATCATCCTCGCTCTGATCTGCCCAGTGCCAGCTCACACACTTGGAGATACAGACATTGTAGAGCTTGAATTCCAGAAGTTTGGAAACAAGGGGTCTGGGTGATGTGCAAGAATGGTCTATGGACTCAGGAATTGAGTGGGGAGGTTGGGCTGAGGCAATAAGCCTAGCGAAACTGCCCTGCAAAGCCAGTTCTGCTCTGGCATAAGCAGTTACAGCAATTTAGTAAAACCACAACTTTTTTTGCTCTTGATGCTGAAAAACAAAATCACCCCTCCTCCTCCGATCTCTTAGTTATTTCAGCTGGAGCAGCACTTCTCTGAATAGCTAAAGGAGTGCATTTTAAAACCTGACTAATGACAGTTTATCTTCCCTACCATTACACTGGAGGCCTATCGATATCAAAGGACCTAACTCGCCTGCGGCGTCAGCAGTACGAACATGCATTAGCACCAGGGTGTTGAGCCAGAGCACAGTATGAGTCGGGAATCAGGCTGCTTGCCCAGATGCTGAAGATGGATGGAAAGATCAGAAAAGAAGGGAAGAGGACAGAAGAGCGGGAAGGTGAGAGGACAGAAAAGCGGGAAGGTCAGCGAGCAGGCTGGGAAGACCTAGAGGAGGTATAAGCTGAAAGCAGCTATGGGTATCTACTTGCAAAAAACTGAATAAACCCTTCAGTTCAATGTACAGAACAGGACCTTTGGCACTATGGGATAGTTACATCCAGAGGCAGAAAAAAGGGTATCTTCCATGCGTACTGAAATCCTTCCCACCTTCTATACCTAGAATAATCTTCAACCATCATCAAGCCCGAGTTAGCTTAATGTAGTCACTGAGCATCTCTTCAGAATTTACCATGGAACCCTTACAGTTCTGAGAGGAAAAGCAAGCACTTAGAAACAATGCAATATTATTTTTAAATTTTGTTATTTGCTTCTAATTTTGGGGTGCTCAAGTTGAATTAATGTGAGGTTTGGATCTCGAAACTATTAACTCTCACTGATTAGATACTGATACAGGCTACTCTTTTCTGAAACACTACCAGTTTTGCATGCTTTTGCATACCTAACTCAGGAGACCTTGAGGCCTGATTTTCCAAGGCTTTTGGAAAAGGCACTGCTTTTTCAGTGTTTCAACATTGATTCTGTGGCTTTAAAAAGCTGCTGTCTTGAATTTCAAATACACAAAATCATTAGTAATTTTGGAAAATCTTAGCCTAAATATATATTAAAGGAGAAACAGTGACAACAACCAGCCAAAAGGCAGGCTCATAAACCCATAATAAGGCACTTTCACAAGTAAACAGACTGATTTCCAAGACTGTGGTCCATCCAGCATCTCTGTCCTAATGTCCTTCCTAAACTGAGAGGCAAGACGCATAGTCCCTTCCAGTCTTTGAAGATTCATGTCATGAAGTGACCAGGGATGACTTATGTGCTTTAGGAGGGCAAGGACAACAAAGTCAGGAGCTATTTCATGGTGCACTTGTTCTTCCTCCACCTTAGGTCTTTTTTTTTTCTTGTTTTCAGCAGTAAGCTGTGTGAGATGGGGCATGCCTCTTACTTCATGTCTACACAAGTGCTTAGGTGTACTGCTAGAAAAAACAAACTGTATACAGGAGAGGTGCCAGTAAGACCATCAGCATTGAGGAGGATGAGGAGTGGTGACCTTTCTGCTGCATGTGATGAGGAAGCTGGAATGAGATTTCATTCAGATGGAATGAAACATGAGGAGATCGGTTTTACAAACTCAATGTTACATCTTACTGCTTTTTTTGTGAAGTGGACAGGGTCTCTATGATGTTCTGATTAGTTTGGCCAAGAGTTGACTACGCAGGAAGCAGCTTGTGACCACTGTTGTGGTTTGGGCTCAAAACTTGCTAGCTAACTTTGCTCTCTCTGAAGTGACTAAAAAAAAACCAAACCAGAAAATAGCAAATATTTCCCCTCCTTCGAAACCTGCTGGGTGAAGTACTGTACTCTGTATTCATTCAAACTTCTGCTTGCATGCATGAGAATGTTTCCTAACTACAGCTTGCAGAATTGGTCCTCTCAAGTTCAAATTACTGCACACTTGAAGATCTTGTTAGGGCTTAAAATCTGTAGCACCCCGTGAGAACTTACAGCATCCAAAACACATTTAGACTTGAAAAAATACAAGAGAGGCTTCTCTACCACTATTTTCATTCTTGTATCCATAGGAATAGAGGTTGAATAGGGAAAAATGTTCTATGTTATTTTAAATAATCACCATATAGTGATTACTGTAAAGCATGTGCTTTGTTTTAACCGGTCTGATACTCATTTCCATAGAAACAGAGAGAGGATAGAAGCCCACTTGTTTGAACTGTCTTGTAGATTGCATCAGTGTCAGAATGCAGGAATATAAAGCATTTAAAGATGTGGGAAAAGGCTGGGCGTTTGTACTTAGATATTTTGTTTTACACCCAAAAGCCGAAGAGAACATTAGTGAACTTCTTGGAAACTTTATTCTGGGAGAAGAGAATGAAAATGACATGTATCAGCTCCTAGTAAATTTTTGGGGGAGAAAAGAGGAAGAAAAAGCAGTAGGAGGTATAGTAGGGGAGATGTGTGTGAAAAAGTATTTCTGAGATTATATATTTCTGATAGTTTTTGTTACTGTGCTATAGATCTTGTCATTTTTTTTACTAATAGAAAATTTCAGGCCATCTAACTCAACTGTCTTCTATTATTTCACATTGTTTGTTTATTTCCTAACTGACAGCACTAATTTCATTTGAATTTCCATACACTAAGCCATGATATGAGTTCCAAATTGGCAGTTTGGCTGAAGTTCAGAGAAAAATGAATAATATGGAGAAAAAAAAAATTAAGAGCTCAGATTTTGGCTTTGCTCTTGCAAAGCTTCTATGCAACAATACAGTTCCTGCATTTTTGACACTGTGAAATGATTTCTTTTCTCCCCAAGTTCAAAAGAGAGAAACTGTTTGAAGCAGTTGTATATCTAGCCTGGATTCTAACTTACAGGCTTTCATTTTTACTGTGGGGAAAAAATGAATCTCACTCCGGTTGCTCATAAGGAAAAGCCAAGGCTGAGAGATTCTGTAATTCTACATGCTGAACATGTCTGGATTAGTTATATTGTCTTCCAACTATTGAGCATTGCCAGCTTGTACAAGCTGCTTTCAAGGCTATGGCAAAGAAACACATTTGGCACATCAGGATAAATAATACTTTATCCTTTCTTACCTTTGTGTTTTACAACACTGTCTCTAAGCTTACTATTTAAGCACTACCCATAGCAGGGAATAGCAGGGGTTACCAAAAACATTACAGATTTTAAGTTAATGTTGACTAGCAAAGTAGCCCCCATTCAGATAATAAACAAACAAACAAACAAACAAACAAATAAAGCCAATGCCATTTTACTCAAAGCATGTCTTCAATTCCTGTTGGCTGCAATGTCCCTAAGTTGCTCTCCTTCACAGGAAGGCTTCCCTAAAAGGCAGATATCTACACATTGGAGCACCCAGCTGCCTCTTCTGTTGTTATTCAACCCTCACTGCTTCACCTCCCTGGAGGTTACCTACAACGTTTTGAACCTCTCCCAGTTCAGTCATTCCACCTGAAAACTGCCTTTGCCTTTGGGTTATACCTGCGCAGTGCCAAAAGCATACCAGATTCATTGCTGCACCACTGGATGGTCTTTTTTGTACAGCACCACAGGGCTAGAAAAAGCAATGTTATCTCATTGGAAAGAGAAGATTCACAAGTTCTCATAGGTAAATAGCCCTGCAGGATCTTCTGATTCAAAGCCTTTCAAGCATAAGTACAGGATATTTCTCAGTCATTTTTGACATTTATTTATTCTTCTGCAGATCCATTGTCTACTCAGAGTCACACACAGCAGACCGAGTTGCCATCCTTCACATCTATGTTCCAGGGATCAATGGGCAATTCAGAGAGGAGGAGGTGACATACTTCCTGTTAGAGCTATAGCAGGTGGCCTGAATATGCGCTATCTCTCCACTGATTGTATAGAGAGTGAGGGTCTGGCATCCTGAAAGCCATACATCATCTGACTGCACTCACTTGAAGTTATGGTAGATATGTAGTTATGGTAGGCACGTAGTTATGGTAGACATGGCACATATGAAGTTAGGGTAGACAAGTAAATTCACCATAGTCATCTAAACACCTTTCTAGAAGATCCGAGTATGGGCCCCAAATGTTTTCTTTTATGGAGGGGTAAAAATCTGTACTCCTTACAACATTCCCCTGGCATTCATTTCTGCCTTTGGTGGAACTGACCTGTGACAGCAAGTGCAGGAAGTGTCAGATTAAATGACCAGGTATGGCAAGATCAAGGGAAAA
Organism: Burhinus bistriatus; assembly: GCA_013397275.1. NCBI lineage: Eukaryota > Metazoa > Chordata > Aves > Charadriiformes > Burhinidae > Burhinus > Burhinus bistriatus. The sequence goes on along the minus strand of VYXH01012333.1, from coordinate 50,796 downwards.
CATGAGAGGAGTAGGCAGGAGACTCCCACAAGTCTCCTTCCAGTACCACAGTGGGAAAGCATAGGGTAACTGGTTCAGTTCAGAGGCAAACACTGTCCTTATCTGAAGCAGCCAGAAAGAAGAGCTTCACACACCTGGCAGAGTTACTGTTCTCTCTTCCCATCCGTGTTTGCAGTTGCAGATGCTTCAGAGCTATTCCGTTTTATCCTGTTACATCGGCATCTTTGATCCCATTTATCAGAGTTCAGTAAAACTTAATGGAACGTCCGTGACCTCAGGCAGGTTCATGTGAAACCTGGTTTGCTCTTATCTGCCCAAGACTAAGGAAGCATGACTATAATGTATGTGTTACCCACTTGTTTTTCTGTGTGTGAAGAGGGAGAGGGTGAGGAAAGAAAGTGGATTCAGATTCAAACATGAAGTTCAAGCTGGTCAAAGTTCAGTGTAACCTCCAGAAAGAGGTTCCAAAGTTTGGAAATTCAAAGCTGGACGTCATCCAGCTTCAGTTGGAGCAGGAGGAGAGGAACGGATTTAACAGAATGAGTTTGGTTCCGTCATCTCTCACCTACTCATGTTTTTTTCAGGAGACAGGAGATCGGTGTCAACATGCATGCCAGGATGTAAACAGCTAGACATTCTTGCCTACCCACTTTATACCCAAGCACAACCCCAGGGCAGAAGATGCTTTCATGCCCTGTTTCCAATGTTATTTCTAGGCTCTCTTTCCCAACGGCAGCTCTTACAGGAACTAGGAAATGACTGTCCTGATTTATTTTCTTTAGTCCAAATTATGGCTCCAAATCATATTTGAAGGTGGCTTAGCAGGTTGTAACGACAATTTGTTTGAACTTCCCGCTGGTTTACTTTTCAGTCTTGCAAAAGATTTCAAGAGAACAACATGAACTCTCTCAAAGTAACTTCAAGATGTTTTCTCACTTAGCAATGAAAGCTTTCAGCAAGCCTACACACTTCAAACTCAGCTATGCTGAACTACATGAGCCTTAAAGCTAAGGGCTGCGATAAGGTGTTGTCAGGCAACAACATGAAGAGAGGAAACGGAGAACGGGAAAGTTTCTTTTGCAACATGGAAGAGTCGGAGCCATTTCTTAACACAGCTTGTTTGCCCACTGAAATCTCTCGCCCAGAGATCCTGCCAGGCATAGCTGTCAGCTGGGTTTCCCCCGGAGACCTGTGAGACAACGTACAAGGACAGGAGCCGGGCTGGAGCAGGAGATTTGGCAGGGTCTGGCATGCGGGGCGAGGGGGTCTGAAGGAGGGAAAGCAGGGAAGCGGCGCTGCGGGGGACAGGGAGTGATGGGGAGCGCCTCCCACCTGTCTTGGGAAAAACACAAGCAGGGGAGTGTTGTCACATGAGTCAGGGGGTGTGTGTAAGCCCCTGACAGCCCTCCAACCACTGCCGAGCAGCAATGAGGGGGGAAAAATAAGTTAAAAATACGTCCCTTCGCACGGGGTCCGAAGGCGAAATCGTGCCTCTCCGCCAAAAGGGAGGTGCCGGGACCTCGAACTGCGCGGAGAGGGGTGGAGAGAGCCAGGGGAGGGCGGGCGAGGTGCAGCCGGCTCTGAGTCAGCCCGGCCCGCACGATGTGCGTTGAGGGCAGTGCCAGGCACGGCGCCGCCGAGAAGCCTCTTCCCTTCCCCAGCGCCCCCGCGGGCTCCCCCGCAGCGGCGGCGACGCGCNTCTCAGGTACGGGGCGGGCCCGCCGGCGGCGGCGGCGGCGGCGGGAGGGCCGGGACCGACTTAACGGTCAGCCGGGACGCGGTGGGGCTGAGGGGCGCGGCGTCAGGGCTCCGTGGGGCTCGGCGGCGGCCGGCGGGGCAGGAGGAGGCGGGCAGGGGTCTGCCGGTCCTCCGTGACGCCTCAGGAGGGGAAGCCGCCGTACCCCGGCACCCCCGGGCAGGCGCGGGCGTGAGGCGCCGGGGCTGCCTGCCTCCTCCCCTGCTGCCCGGCCCGGGGGCGGACCCCGCCCGAAACATCTCAGAAAGCTGCGTATATTGACGGGCGAGCTCCAGGCACGTCGTGTCCCGGGGCCGGGACGCGGGCCCGTACCCCGGGGAGCAGGGGCGCATGATTCGGCTGTGGCGTAGCGGCGGCACCGTGTGAAGGAGGGGAGGAAGGAAGGAGAGGGTTAAAGGGCTTCCCGAGGGGCCAGGTGGGAAGGGACGTGAGGACTTAAACTGTCGGTTTCTTCTCAGCTACGCGGTGGGAAAGCCATGCGTGGATGGGCCAGGGCCTGACCAAAAGTGCGTGGAAGTCCCTGGAAAGATTCCCGCTTTCTCCTGGAGACTTGGAGTCGGGCCCTGAGTGAGCCGTCCTTAACTCCGGTAGCCAGCAAAGGCTGCGCTTCTCTCTGCTGGGCGAGGGTTTCGCCTCGTCGCGCTGGGACGGTGCGAGCCGCTTCGAAGTGAGCGGAGGCGCTAGCTGTCCTTCAGAAACCCCATACGTGGTCGCTGCAGGGGTGCTGTGTCAGGGCGGAACGAAATGACTCTAGAAGCTGGAAAGGTGTCCTTGTTTCCAGCAGAACGAAGAAGCAATCTTTTCTGTTTGAGAAAACTGCACTTTTATTGTGCTCCAAGACATTGCCCTGCTGTTAAAAAGTTATCTAGAAGAGCGGTTTCTCTCCTTTCTGTATCTCACAGTAAGCACAGCGTATTCCTGGCAGTTGCAAGCTTAAGGAACTGCCTCTAGGGCAAGAAGCAAACCTTACCTTTAATGGGTAGAGCAGAACTTTCCAAAAGCCAGTCGAGTCCACCGGAACAAAGTTAGTATATAATTAATAGTCCAAATGCATTGTTATGCATACTAATAGAGCTCATGTTAATACAGTTCAAAATGCTGGTGATGGTTCTGTAGAAACTATTTTCTCAGCAGCAGGAAAATACAGTTTGTGATTTTGTTACTGTGTCCAACTCTGTAAGCCTGAACATTCCTAAGCAAGCAACCACAAAATATAAAGACCAGAATTATACTTGGATAAACTACTTTTCTCCTATTAGATTCCTTTAACATGTAGAAGGCTTTTAAATGCTTGCTATCTCATTCTTTGGTGTTTTATTGGCTTAACTGCTGGCTTGTAGATGTTAGTTTTGGAATCACATGGTAGTTCTCCACAAGAAAATAAAATAAATGTTCAAATTTTCCCTTTCAAATAGCCGCTGAGTAAAAAAATACCCCTCTCGTTTATCTAGGAAAGTTGTTCTCACAAAAGTCCATTCACTCTTCAAATGAAGTTATTTAGATAAGGTTATCCAAGATACATTTCAGAAGTACAGCTGTATTCAGTATTCATTGTGCACTGAAGTTTCTGAATAGGTAGAATGACCAAGGAAAATTCTCTGTCTCACCCCAGAGATCAGTATTAAAAATGTAATGCAGACAATTCAGTAAATAAGATGTAGAAAAGAAAATCAGATTCCAAAATTCTTGCCAGACTGGGTAGTTTCCAAGCCTGAACAAATTCTGCTCACATTTTCTTTTTACTTTTAACATGGAGATCTAATCCAGAATGACAGAAAAGACCAAAATGTTGCTGGAGCCCTTTAAAAAAAGCTATTCAGGGCGCACGGAGAAGTTTTTAGCTACTTCAACCGTAGGTGCTGTGGGCCAGGAACTGTCAGAGGTAAGATGACACCCTGCAGTGCCATCCCCGGTCTGTTTAATACCTGTTGAAGAATTACAAGCTCCGTAACAGCAGCTTCAAGCTGAGCTTCCAGAGCTGCTGAATTTCCTTATTTGCTCCCTCCCTCAGCAGGAACAGCGACTTGATTTTCATAAGCTCTGCTGAATTTACATGAAAACAAATCTGGCCCGTTTAAAGGGGCAGCGCCCTGCAGCTGCCAAGGTGTGGGCAGCTCCTGGGGGATTATCCCGAGGGATGAGGAGTGGAGAGCTGGCTCTCCCTGCTTAACCCAGAGCCTGTACTTTCACTCTGCTGGGAAGGGTCGGGTATAACCCTGCCCTTCTGAGGGCGAAGCTCCCCGGCAGCAGGTTATAGGTTTCCACGTGCAGCCCATGTCATAGCAAAAGGAACTGAGATCTACACCTTGTACATATGTTCCCAGTACAATTTCACCTGGCACTGGGAATTTAGGAGTGCACAGAGGATTGGAATGCCGGTTGCTTAAATTTTTCCTCTTTTTCACAGATTTCAGGCTTTTATACTGAGATTATCAGATGTGTACTTTTTTGGGTCATTGCCTTTTCCACTCTGTGTGTTTCCAGCATCAGATCTCTACCTCAGCAGCCCAAACTCTGTTCCACTCTCCTCCTCCCCCCGCCCCCATTCTGACAGCTTTCTATAACCGTTTCCCAGACTGCCGTCAAATTGCAACAACTGCACGTGTAATCTTTGTTGTTCTCTTCATGTATGTATTAAATCATCCTAGCAATTCTAACCTGCCCAGAGTCCATTTGTGAATCACAAGACCTAGCTGCCTGCTTGTAACAACACAAAGATGACCCATCTTGGGATTTGTTTGATGTTTTGGAAAGGGGAGCAGGGAACAGTGTATGTGGATAGTGAAGGGTTATTCTTTTTTTTTTTTTTTTTAATGTTTGACTTGTATTTATTTCCCCATTTAGAAAACTGTGGTCATTTTTTATGGATCACTTCACAGAACAGAAGCAGTGAAACTAGTACAGTATTTATCCCTCCCTTTTCATAAGAGAGAGTTTGGCAGCTCTGGCTGCAAGTAGAATCTCTTCGATTGTTTATTGCAGGTCAGTTGCCATTGCGGTCTTGTTGTTACTCCTGACCTTATAGGATATAGAGCTGGAGGTTCTTATTCTAATAGGTTTCTCAGTCCAGCTTTTAAACATGAAAAAAATTTGTTGATTTCCTCCCCCCCCCGGACATTTCTTCACTGTGCAATAGCATTTTATAAATGGGTATGTGAATTGGTATTTTCTAGGGAGAAAAATGTTCTGAAACAAGACTCCAGTAGCAGTTCTAAATCAAACTCTGTGAGGAGGACTCAGTGTCACTAAGCAAAATTAGTTTCTCCTTTTAATAACAGGAGATATTTGAGGTAAAGTAATATTGATACACATGATACTTAAAGATCTGCATAATCTATTCTTCTCTAGCAGTTTGGTGGCAACAAAGAACATATTTATTAATTGCATTGGTTATTGAAAGTGGAGTTTTGCCCTGAGATTTGCAGTCCTCTACGTGATTTATTTTTTAAAGCGGAATCCAAGTGTGTATGTCCAAATTTGAAACCAAAAGCTGAAGATTTGGAAGAAGAGATAGAGACTTAATCCACAGGTCTTTCCTTAGATCTTCATGCCTACTGGTTTGATCCTACAGCTAGAGAATCTTCTTCCCCTTATGCCTGCTCTTCAAAAAACATCTGAAATCCTTTTATACCAAAATATTTATGTCCACAGTTTCATTCCTACTTGACAAAGCTCTGTCCTCACAGTGTTTTTCTCAGTGATCACTTGCAGCTTTCACATTTCAGATCAGGTCCAATCAAGGAGGCTGAAGACTGCTGTGAATTTTGCTAACTCTCCAGTCTCTGGGAGACAAAATCCTAAATGTTCTGGGCTTCCAGGACATTGTCAGAAGTGGAAGGGAACACATTTTTCAAGAAATCAAGGCCACAGGACAGGCATTTCCTCACAGCTCCTCTGTGTTCAAGGACTGGTTCCTAAAACAGGCAAAATAAGGAGCTGGCAAGACCCTCAAACTTAGAATACTAGTACTTATATACCTCTATTGGTGCTATAGAAAGCCCAGCTGTCTGCTACCACTGCTCCTGAGGGAGGGTTGGTTTTGCTGGGGATGGTGGCCGTTGCTCAGGAGCATGTACCTTCCCAACAGCAGGAGTCACTGCTCCCTCATCTCATCCCCCTGCCCTCCTTGCTGGCAATGGGAAGAGTGCTGGGCTCTCTGTCCTAGCCCTGCTGCTTCTCCCACCTTTTCCTCATCTGTGGCAAAAGTGAAGTGTCCTCTTATCCTTCTGGAAACAAATTCCTTCTCACAAGCAATACTGAGGAACATCCAGTCACCCTTTTTTGTGTTTACTTGTGGGTATTTTGCATCCATCCTTTCACTTCTTCCTCTTTTTTTCCATGCTACATGGAGCTTAAGGGCTTCTGCTTTGAACTGGCCTCCTTTGCTCACTTCATCAGTCAATCTCCCTTTCTTTACCTGAGTCCCAGCCAGGTTTTCTGGGCAGCTTTCAAGAAATGTGGCTGTAACCGAAGATCAAAAATGAAGTAACTGTGTGATTGCATAACTGGGCTGAAGAATGACTTTCTGGATGTGAACAGAAAAAGCAGCCCGCTGCTTAGGTAGAACCTTTTAATCTTTGTCCACTGGTGTCAACTTTTCTTTGTTTTTCCAGAACTGTTCAGATAGAACTAGGCGTTACTTTAAATCCATAGACTTGATCTTCTGACCCAACAATAGAAAACAAATGGATCTAATGAAAAAGCAAAGCAGTTCACCCAAGAAATATAATCTGATCTTGTGGCCTTTCTGCATTAAAAGTTTCCATTAAGTTCTGTGGCATTCACCCATCCCAGATTCCCCCAGGCAAAAGGAAAGCAAACAAATGCTTCGAGCAAATGCTTTGTTTGTAATAATGTGGCAGGATCAATCATGACCAACCACAATGATGCAGAGGGGTTTTTTTGTTGATTTTGTGTTGGTCAGATAAAATCCTGTATAAATTTTGTTGAGCCTGTTCTGTCGACTCACTGTGGCAAGTGGAGCTTGTCGTTCAACCAGGATATTTAAAGCGGTGCTAAAAGGAGTGATGTCAATGATGCATCTTCTCGATACTGCCTTGTAAATGTCAAATGCAAATTTTGGTTGCTTTGTTTAAAGAAAAACATTTCATTTTAGAAACATGTTTCATTTCAGTAAAGTCTGGTTTAAAGTTTCTCAAAGCAGAGCAGGTTTGGATCTGGGATTTGTTCACAGAACAAGAGAGGTGTGCATCAGAAGTGAGATTTTAGTTTAGATCGTGGTGCTGAGATACAAGGTTTTGTTTCAGGCTTCTCTCTGCAGTTCTCACTGCTTTCCTGAGGAAGTGTAGCTTATGAAATCCCATTTTAGATGTGGATTTTGCCTAATATTTATGTTAAATCCACTGATCAGATTTAACCATCCTTGTTAGAGAAGTAAAAGCTTTAGTCCTGTTAAGTTACTACACATTTTATAAGCATAAGCAGTTAGGCCCTTCTACCATCCACAGGAAAGGGTGCTGCTCCAAAAGCTCTCCTGGAGTGAGTTAAACCGTAGTGTGGTGCTCTTACCCCTACAACAGATGTTGGGAGATTCAGGCATGAGACACAAACCTATAGGAAACCTGACTTCCTGAGTTCCAGCGCTCAGAGGCCAACATGTTTGAGTCTGTCTTTCAGATTCTTACACCTTTGGGGCAGGAACTCTCTTTGTTCTCACTGTGCAGATCGCTGGCACCTGACACGTCGTATGTTATTTTTATTAAAAATAAATAGCAGGGATAAGCTTCCCCCTGCTTTCCTATTCTGCTGACGATACCCTTCCTAGTAAGACGGAGCTTCCAGACAGTCTCAGCTTTATTAGAGAAAGGGGTGCAGACCTGTTCTGAATAAATACTCTGATTTTGATGGAAGTGTCCCCAGACAGAGAAAGCACTGTCTGACCAGTCACCAGTTATCAGAATTCTGTCATCTGCCAACCATAATCTACAAGTAAAATTGAAATATTTTGATATATTACCAAACACAGAGAAAATAATTTCTTAAATGGAGTTGAAGAGCAGAAGGAGGCGTGGTTGCGCCTTATTTGTTCAGCGTTGGTGAGTCATTTCATCTGAATTTCTATGCATTTTAAGAGTTTTGTTTCAAAGGTCTATTGTGTGGTTTCTGGCAACAAATTAAATACCAATGATGTTTGGCTCTTAATTTAGAATTAATTTTAAAACATCGCTCATAATATAAGACCTGATTGAAAGCCCATGGAGGTCACTGGAGGGATTCCTAAGGATTTCACTGGGCTTTGGATAAGGATCTCAACCCACAAATATCTGTTTATTTTTCTTCATTGTATTTATTCTTGGATGGGAAGACATGCATTAATTTTTCAGGATCATTTTGCAATTTTGGACTTTTCATTTCTTCAGGCTAAGACTGAGTTGGGGACCATGAAATGTTGTTGTAAAGAAACTCATCAGCCTATGAGGGTAAGGTGGGGGTTTTTCTGCTTTTCTGGCTTGGACTATAAGGCATCATAACACTGCAGATCTGTGAGCTGCCAGAGGATGGACAAATTCCCTGATCTCTAATTTATCTGATTTTTTTGAGTGTCAAATATAAATGGAAATACAAAAAAATGCGGAGTTTGAGTCAGAGTTCTGTTTGCAAAATGAAACCTGTATTTTGTTTTCTGAAGGGGGACAGGGAGCTGTTCATTGCTAGCTCCTCAAGTTTTCATGGAGATTCAAGTTCATAAATCCAAGTTTTCAAAGAAATATTTTCCTCTAGTCCCTGAGGTTCTCCTAATTCCAGTCTTTGGGAAGATCGTAACTTTGCTGTCTCTTGGGCATAATGATTCACTCATTCTGTCTCCAGACGCAGTTGCCGCCCACCGAGCCTTTCTCTTGTTACTTCTTGTTAATGGTACTAGAAGAAGCTACTCTGTCTGCAGTCAGAAGAAGGATTTTTTGGCAAGGGCAGAAGAGAGCCTCACAGTCTCCCTTAACAGTGTTGTACCTCTTGTCAGCGTCTTAGGAGGGAGAAAAATCTTCCTTTCCTACTGTAATGGTTCCACATTAAGTCCCAGGACAAGTGTTTGCCCCTATGGCTTCATGGAATAGCTGAGAGAAGTATAATTGACCATAGCATGGAGTTTACTACAGATCAGAATCTTCAGGGATCAGTAATAGTTTGCCTCTTCCTAACGCAAGAAGGGCAAAAGGAAATAAAAAGAGAAAGTGAATGAGAAAAAGGAATTGCATAGCGATCTCTCTGATTTCCTCGGAAAGCCATTGGGATACAATGAAAATAAGCATCACTCCTAGGAGACAACATAAGGGAATATGAAAACTGTAGATCTGAAGGAAACAGAGAACAGCTGTGGCAGGATATGAGGGAGAGAATAAGCATCTGGTCTGCGAGTGCAGGATTTATGGATTTTCCCACTCTGCAAAAATTTGATAAACGTAACTGCAAGTCTGGGCTGAGTGGCATGGATATGAAGAGGTTATGTGGAAACAATGCCCATTCAGCATAAGCAAAAAGTTACTGGAGGTCTGTACTTTCTTCATGATGTCTTGGTTTTGTTTTTCTAAGAAGAGGTCATGGCTTGGCTTGTTGGCGTGTGCTGCTACTCACTGAATAAACCCTATTCACATACTAGAGTTTGATGTGCTTTTACACTGAATTATCTGCTGGTTACCTGGGTCATTTCTCTGGCTTAAGTGGAACCAAGCTCTTGCTTAATTTGACACTCAGATTTAGCAGACAGTGAGAGTTAGGTTCAGTAAGATGGTTATGATCCAAGTTAGGATCCATGAGGCATGACTATGAGGGCAAAAATTAAACAAAACAATTTCCTTAGCAAAGTGCACATGTTGATAAAGCAGTTCATGGAAGACCTGAGGTCTTCATCACCGATGCCTCCTTTGATTGCCATACTATCCCGAAAGCATTTTCACTTTTAACTTAAGCATTTTTTTATTGAAGGCTTAATCCTTCATCTGTTATTAAGTCCAGTGAAAACAAATTGCTCCATTAGTAGCAGGCTGATTAACTCTCTAGTATATGTATGCTGTCTCTTCAGCAGCAAGTTAACTTTTAGCATTAGCAAAAGATTGAGTTGGAAGTGACACCTCTTATTTTGACCTGTCAGCTCAGTGTTCAATTTTCATGAAACTTGTAGGAACTCTATTTCTTTGAGTCCTGTACCCCTCAGGTTTGACACTGGCCATTGAGCTTAAAAGTTGTTGAGTAAGGGAATGGCAGGTGGACCAAGCTCATGATCTCATAAACTTCATCTCCTTTAGAAATGGTCAGCTGAAAACTCTCAAGGTCTGATGCTAAGAAAAGTAACAGCTTTGGATGCTGTGAAACTGATCTAGATATTTGGAAATGGAAAGTTTTTTTTATCGTCCCTAGCTTATCACTGAAACTAGATTACCAGTAGTTTTTTGAAGTGAACATCAACCCCTGTGTCAAAAAGGTTTAGATAACATAAAAAATGCAATGATTATGCAAAAAATACTTTCCTTGCATCGCAAACCAGGTTTTCGTGCCATCTCCTGCAGTACAAGCAAAAGGATGACGTTAGTAGGACAGCAGTCACTGGTAAAGAGTATGAGTGTTGAGAGGAATAGTGGAAAAAGGCTCACTGAAGAAAAACAAGCAATGGAGGGAAATTAAGTCCGATTAGTGACTGTGCAAAAAAGCATATATTAAGCAAGTATAGATTTTTATGTGTATTTGCTGAGTGAAGCTGTTATGCTCATTTCTGAACAGTAAGTAGAATAAAGAATGCTTCTGCCTAAGGGTATTTCTTGTTGATAAAAGACTGTAAGACCAAGTCTGGCTAAAGTGACTCAAACAGAATGCTTACAAGGCACTTGGATGAAAAATAATAAAATGATGGGGCAAGAAACATAGTGTTGCAAATTTTAGAAACACTGTCTTTCCTGGATAACGTTTTGCCCTCTGTCACAATTAGTAATTCTAAAAAAGAGATACTGGAGAAAGAAATTAGAGACAACCAAGAGAAGAGAGACCAAAGAGAATCACAAGAGGCAGATCCTTGCTTCTGTGAACGGAGCCAAATAGGCACTGTTGTACCCCCCCCTCCACAGCCCGGCTCTGAAAGCAGTGACTATGCAGTAGCCCCGAACAGCATGGTTTGTGGTGTAGTTGCCTCTAAAGACTAGTGCAGGGTACAGCAGAGGGGATGGGGGAGGAAACTTAGGGGTTAATTTCTCTTCAATGCTTCCTTCACAAACTGATGGAGAAAATATTGCTGGATCCTAAATGCTAATAAATATCAGATTGATGCTTCTAATGGTGTTTGTAGTGGAGTTTATCAACAATTCTGTTATCACTGCATGAGATCTCTTCCTTCAATCTTGCCAATCTTGCTTGTGTATTTTTAATGACTGTTGGCACAATTCTTCATAAAACTGCGGGAGCTGATGTAGATTTACCGAATGGATTAGCCTTCTGGGACTCCCACAACAATATGTGTGCTATTTCAGTCTATTTTGATCTAAAATGGATTTGTATGTCTTTAAAACAAACTAGCAAATTGCTGTGCTAATTAAGCTAGATTGAACGATGCACAGGAACTAATATTACTAAATCTATATATGAAGGCCCAATTCTGAGAATCCTCATAGGCTGTGTGCTACTCAGCTTTAGGCTCCGAAAATATTACATTGCAAAGCTGCTTGCTTGCCAACAAGACATTACATCAGTCAACACTGAGATTGCATTTAATATGTGTAAGGCATTAGACTCACAGCTTGAAATGCTGTTCTCCTTGACGCTTCCATATGGCGAGGTTCATGCCAGTGCAGTGAGGCTGGACACAATACACACGTTTCTGTTTTACTGTATTGCTGACAACTGAAAAAGGGCCTTAGGGCCTTGTGTTAGTGTCCTCAGCCATAAGGAATGAATCCGGCAAATCTGAGTACCCTGTAGTGTCCTGTGCCATATGCGGGAGACGTAACACATCTCTTGTCGGACCGCTTACGGGCTTTTTGGTAGTCATATGTTTTTAAACTGAAACTTTCTAAGTTCCCAGTTTTTCAGTGTTTTTAAAAGAAAAAAAAAAATCTTTCTGCTATTTTCATACCTTCGGGTTCATTACTACCATTAGTGTTGCTAGTCAAAGTAATAACGCCAGTTGCAAATGTTGAGTATAAAAACTATAACCTTTTAAGAGCTCTGTTTGACACAAAGAGGTATCTGTTTACAGCCTTTGCTCCTTTAGGCCAGTTATTTTTGTCTGTCATTGTTATTACAGTTTATCAGTCCTCCTTTGCAACAAGAAGTGATCGGTAAGGCTTAAAGCTTTGTTCAGCTGCTCAGCCTCAGTGTTTTGTGTGTTTTTCTGGTGCTGTGTTTTTTTAGTTGAAGTTCTTTGTCAACACAGTGGATGCTGTGACTAATTTGGCTAATTCTGGAAGAAAGGATTACGCTTGGATTCTGCACTGGTGTTTTGAGTCTCAGTAGAAAGTTACAATGCATGAGTAGTCTGGGTTATGCAGACAGTTGGGTGGGATGATACCTTCTGGCCTTCAAATCAATGGGATCTGTTTATTGCCGTATGATTCAGGCTTAACTTCTGAGCCAGTCTCTAACTGGCTTGTACATGATTTTGTATGCAGAGCACCCCATACATTGCTTATGAATGTGTGTCCTGGATAGATGGGAAAGCTCCTAGCGGGGCTTTCACACAGATGTTATTGGGACACTGCAGTATTGCTAAGTTTTTCTAATTCTCACAGTAGTTGACTTTTTTTAATAAAGTTTCATATTGTTTTAAAGAAGAGTGACATTTATTATTTTTGAAAAAAGAAAGAAGAAATCTATCGTCCTCCTCATTTCAGAATAATGCTTGAAAAAGTGACTGCTGTAGCTAAACACTACCTCCCCCTCCATCACCCAACAGCGCAGAAAACAAAGAGGAAAAAACCCAACATTAGGTTTAAAACATTAAGTCATCTAAGGATTTTTATAGGATCTGCTTAAGATTCTGTTTGCTCAGGGTAAGAAACCCCATAACTCACAAGTCTTCTGGTTTCCCAGTCCAGGTGCACACACAGCCATGACCTGACTCCATCCACACGGGGGTGAGCCATGGTTGTGCTCCAGCCCTCCCTGTGCCCTGCTTTCCAGGGGAAGGGAATCCTCCTCGTGTGCTGACCGGAGAGGAGCTAGCGAGTACTTCCCTGGCATGCAGGGGACTAGGTCTTAGAGGTGCGTTGTAGTCCAGGCACAGCCTCTAGCTGCCATAGTAGATATTTTTTAAAAAAAGGGTTTTGTCAGAATTCACAACTAACAGATACTGAGTAATTAAACAAATACAAAATGAGAGACTCTGAACAACAAATAGTGCCCTGAAATGCCTTGTAGCCTGGGTGATGTGCTGGGCCAGTGCCTGAAAGTGACACAATCCTGCTGTCTGATTTGGACGGTGACACAACCCCGCTGTCTATTTTGGATGACCTGATTTAACTGCGCCAGTTGAGAGAAATGCAGAAAAGGAAGCATGCCTCAGAAAGACTGACAGACCCATTCAACTGTTACAATGCCCTCTCTCCTGATAATCACAGCTGTTATTAATGGTGGAGATAAGAACGTATTTTTCCCCTAACCTTACATTGTCATTCGGCTAAACTTGCTGCCTCGAGGGAAGTGCGTTTCTGTACAGAATTTGGTAAACAACATGGGGATACTCACAGTCTCAAGAAAATGAAGCTTTCTACTGGGGTGACTACAAGGCTGCGCTGCCCAGGAAAGCAGGGAAAGCCGCTGGAAAGTGCTCCCTCCTGTGCAAGCACCGCTCGGGACCAAGGTGAGAGGCAGCAGCTGCCGAGAAAACTTTATTCCCTTGCCGAGCTATCCTCCGGGTGGGCGCAGGGCAAGCAGCGCCCCGGTACATGGAAGTGGGCCAGCATGAGGAGAGGAAAGAAGCTGGAGTGTTTCAGGGAGGAGCAAGAGGAAATCATAACTTTGCGAGTGGGAATTCTTTCTCAGCCTGGGCTGCGAGCTGCCCAGTTGGCAACACCCTTCACAAAGGGGTGACCGCTCCACTTGTGTCTACGTAGTCTGTATAGTAATAAAAAATGCTGGTTTACGTGGTCTGCCGTGTGAGACGAGCAATTTAGATACTAGTACGTCACCACTTCTCTTATCAGAGAACATTAGGTTTCAGCCAATTTCCGTTACTATTTTTATCCTTTATTGTGTGCAAATACACAAAGATTTTAATAACAGCAGAGTCACTTTAAATGCCGCTTGGAAGGCCGGAGAACATGATGTCTTATTTTCAGCAGTCCATCTAACACTATTTTTACAAGTGAACCATGTTGCTTATAAGGAATCAGAGCAAGTTTTTTAGAAAGGCATCTTTTTAAAGGATTGAATAGTTGCAATTGTTGGAGAAAGGTGCTTAGATACTGGATTAGGAATTTGCAGGATCAAAGTAGCAGTTAAGATGCCAGGGAACTCATCCAAATCACAACATAGCTGATATTCTTTAGGGAATACTGGGCTGTTTTGTATACAGCACTCTTGGCTCCAAGTAACTTAAAACCTGAAGAATTGAAATGATTACAAATATCGGGCTAAATCTTTCAAGGTGTTGAGTGCCCACAACTCATGTTGGGCTGAATGCTCTTTTACACTGTGGCCCTTTATGCTATGATGGCAACGTCAAAGGCATTCAGCAGCAGTACATGCCACTGGAGGCCCCTTTACAGTAGCGGACCGTAGCAAAGTCGCTTGGGTGCTCTTTGGCATTCAGCCCATTTTCCAGGCAATACTCAGCACCTTTCAGGAGCAGGCTGACAGAGGAGTGGCTCTGGCAGGAAAGCTCAATTATTTGTGATCTCAGTTACATGGAAAATGTAGGGGATGGATTTGGTTTGTTTGTTTGGGTTTTTTTTCATCCTGTGAGAAGTCGTGGGGATTTCTGCTGGGCTGGTCTCCTAGAGATTTAGACTGCAAATACAGGGCATGAAATTCTCTCTCTGTCCTGATTTTAGTGCCAGTGCTCAGACTGAGTTCAATGTGTTGAGGAACTCACCTACATCTTTGCTGCGCTGGAAGGTGCATCTAGCTGACTCCTCTCCTCTCCTGGGCTCTAGATGAGGAACAGCAAAGACGATAGTGGAGCAGGCTTCTCCTTTCTCCAGACTTAGTAACTGATAGGGGAGCTGAATTTTCCTACCCAGTTGCACAGCTGGAGCTGGAAAAGACGCCAGAGAACAGAAATACTGTGTTTTCGTATCATTTACTTGGAATACTTAAATTTCTATTTAAAAACCTTTTTTTAAATTGCTCATCTTTGGTAAAAGGTTTAAAAAGAGCAAAAAGTGTGAAAATTAAATGGCATGAGCAAACTTTTTCAATATTTTCTTTGGGGAAATTAATTTTTGTTTTAATAATACAAAAAACTTGTTATTTTAGTTCTGATTCAGCCACCAAAACAAGAAAATATGGTTTGGGCTTTTTTTCTCCGTTATACTTAACAGTAATAATGTTCCTGTCACCACAATGAGGTAAGAAAGGCTTCTAAGGAGAAGATATTAGCTTTTGTCTTTAATTAGACTAATTATATGTTTGGAAAAGAGGCAAAGAGGTAAATTATGATTTATGAAAATAAAAAGATATGTATGTGTCATGATTTCAGCTGGGATGGAGTTATTTTTTTTTTTTTTTGCTAGCAGCTGGTGTAATGCTATGTTTTGGATTTGGGATGGGAATAGTGTAATAGCACACTGGTGTTTTTTGGTTGTTGCTGAGCAGTCAAGGCCTTTTCTGCTGCTCACACCGCCCCGCCAGCGAATAGGCTGGGAGTGGACGAAAAGTTGGGAGGAGACACAGCCAGGACAGCTGACCCCAATTGACCAAAGGGATATTCCATACCATATGACATCATGCTCAGCATATAAAGGTGGGGGAAGAAGACGGAAGGGGATGACATTTGGAGCGATGGCATTTGTCTTCCCAACTAACCCTTAAATGTGATAGAGCCCTGCTTTCCTGGAGATAGCTGAACACCTGCCTGCCCATGGGAAGCAGTGAATGAATTCCTTGTTTCACTTTGCTTGCATGCACGGCTTTATTAAACTGTCTTTATCTCAACCTGTGAGTTTTCTCACTTTTAGTCTTCTGATTGGCTCCCCCATCCAAACTGGGGGAGAGTGAGCAAGCGGCTGCATGGTTCTAGCTGCCATCTGGCGTTAAACCACAACAGTATGTAATCATGGTCTCAGTTTTAAAACCTCTATGAATCTTTTCTCAAATACATCAGTAGAAGCTCTTAGAGCTTTCTCATTACTTAGCATATGTTGGGTTTGAAGAATTTTGTTTAGGTTTTTTGATGTGAATGTGGATGAACTTGGTGTTCTAGAAGTTGAGAATTAATATTAGAATTATACAGAATTTAATGCATGTATAAGAATAAGGAAACTATTCAAATATAGTTATTGTATGCACATTAATAAAAACATTGGCTAATAGTGGAAGAATTAGAAAACAGATTTGCTTTGGTTGTAATATATTGGGTTGTCATAAAACTCATGGGGGAAAAAAGTGGTTTTGGGTCTAATTTCCATGTGTTTATGGATGAGGAAGGATATTGCTTCATTCGTAGACTGGTATTTTGTATCCTTTATCTCTCCTGTTCCTCATGCCTCTTCTTCCCCTTCACCCACAAGCTTTTTCTGCTTAAAGATAGATTTCAATCAAGTGTGACGGAGTGGTAGAGATACCAAAGCCTCA
This sequence comes from Burhinus bistriatus, assembly GCA_013397275.1. NCBI lineage: Eukaryota > Metazoa > Chordata > Aves > Charadriiformes > Burhinidae > Burhinus > Burhinus bistriatus. The sequence goes on along the minus strand of VYXH01012333.1, from coordinate 34,307 downwards.
TAAATATAGGTGAGGAAAGTCTTTGAATTAAATTACCCCCAGTAGTTTCCTATCACAATGGCTAATTTGTAATGGTCAAGGGTAGCAGCCTGCATGTTTCCATTAAAGTATTTTGCAGAACAGAGAGAAGGGCAGTAGGAGGTTAAATTTATAAATATTTGTGGTGCTAACAGAAATCTTGGCTAAAGAGACAATGAAATGCAAATCAGAAAAACAGCTGTCATTAGCTCTGCTGCTCATGGACTTACTTATTAGATGATGCAAAGGGATGGTACAGGTGGACTGCTGCATACAGATCCTACTTCTCCCTCTCCTGGTAACACTGACAAACTTTCTAGCAAGTACAAAATTCTATGTATCTTACTTCTGGGTTTCTGTCCAGCACCTACGGTGTCCAGCACTTACGGACCACCTTTCCTCTGTATCCTAGCATCTGATTCAGTGATACAGAGAGAATGCCTTTTATTATCACTTGTGGGAAACATGACTGCCTAGGAGTCCAGAAGTGCAAAGCATCAGTTTAATACGAGATGTAAGAAAAACCTTAGCCAGCTGGAATGCAAGAGTCTAGCCAGCAAAAGCAAGTAATAGCCCTTCTGACTTCTGCAAACACACCATGGGTTTGTTAGCAATGATGACTGGCAAGGGCTTGAGCCCATTTATTTTCTATGAAATTACATCTCCGACGTAGTGCCGCTGCTGGAGTGCTGGTAGGGCTCTGACTCACTGCCACGCGACCTCTTGTTTTCCAGACCTGAGCATTACTAGCATGTAAAGGTTGACCCATTCACAGAACCATGTGGTGTGGCAGCGGGCCATACATATAACCTTGACTACAATGCCCTTTCCAGAGACTGATTGTGGTTTTCTTATTATCTAACAAACTTGTCATTTCCTGTACTAGTTGTAACAGAGCTGAATATTTTCTAGGTTACCTAACCAAACTTCTGCAAAATCATACTGCCTATGCCTGCGATGGGGAACATTTGAGTCTGCACTGTCCTCGGCATTCAACAATAAGTGTTCAGTCAGCATTTTACGGGCAAGACTACCACATGTGTAGTACTCAGGAGCCTGAAACCAGGATGACAGAACCCATAAACTGTGTGGCACCCACCTCTTTGCAGGTATTACACGTTATAAAGGTTCTTAATGCACAGAATGTTTTTGATGGTTTCCATGCGGTGAGCTATGCTGTGTGAAAACGGCAAGTGTTCACAATGTTGAATGAAGTGACATCGTGTTTGTGTCTGTTTACCATCAAAAGTATTACAACTGAAAGGTTTTGTCTGGCCAGCAGGGTATTACCATAGGATTATGAAAGCTTGGTAGATTGTCTTCTATTTTGATAAGCCTTGCTTTGGAAACCCCGTTCTCAAAGCTCCCTAAAATAATCAATTCCTTTCTAATCACGGGCTGGTCATGACCGAGCAGACCAGTCTTAATCCATCATGCAGGCCTTCCTTGTGCCGAGGAGATGATACAAACACTGGACAGAGCTGGGTTACAAATCCACAGAATGGCATTCTGGTTGGCGTTTGGCTTGTTCCATGCTTAGCTTCACTCATGGAAGAGGCACCGTGACAGTTAAACAGCAGATCCTAAGCACTTCTGCAGATAGCTGCATGTCTGTGAATACATGATTTGTATCAGTAATATCCTATGGTTTGTTTGCTGGGCCAGCTTAAGTATAGCTTGCAATTATTTATACTTCATGTTTTACTTTCTGCTGTGGAGACTGTTGTAACAAGGGTTAGAAAGTCTGACTTACACTGCTGTCAAAGGCTTGTTTCATCATAGTGAAAATGCCTAGTGTTAGGCCAAATTCAGTAAATCATTGCGAAAAAGAGTAGTCAGTGGAATCTGAACATGTTCTGTTGGTGACGCTGTTGTAAATGCTTTACAGAAACTTTAATGAAACTTGCAACATTTGTGCTTGCAGCTGACACATTATTTCCTGACAACAGGGAATGTCTGTTCCCACCACTAGTTGAAGAGTTTTACGAAGTGGTTTGGTGGTAATAGCCTCTCTCCAGAAACAATATTATGGCAGTTCTGTAAGTGCGGCTTGCCCATGCTGTACTGCAACTTCTAAAGACATTGCAGACATGGCCTATGGGCCATGTGAAAGTACATCTCTCCACCAAAAATAGTAGGCCAGATGCATCCTTGATGACATTTTACTGACTACAGTGAAGTGACACCAATGATTATTTTGTGCTTGTGAGTGTCTTTGTGAGGTCTCCATGGGCAGTTTTTTCCCTTAAATATAATAAACACAGCATGGGATAACTGTTGTATAAACTATCATCATCATTCAGGCACTGTCACTGATCAAAGGCATGAAAACATTTTGACAAGGCCATGAACGTGAGGGATACAAATGCTCTGCATCTCAGGGAGTTCCGGTTCTGTCAAGGAGAAGAGACACATCCTGTAAACTGGTTTCTTAGAAAAAAGCACCAGTGATCTCATCCCTCCTCCCCTTCCCTTTGGAACCACATCTGCAGTCTGCATAATCAGGCGTGATGCTACCCTGCAGTCGGGAGGAAGCATAACAGGCATTTTTTACAGTGACCTCGTATTAAAAGGGTCACTGCAAAGTTAGATCTCTGGAGATATTAACAGCTGAATGCTATCTCATTATGAGTATCATTGTTTGCCTTTGTGGTTGCATGGTTTTGCACAGCAACATGGTAGAAAATGCGACTGCTGTTTGCATTAAGGAGGAGAAAATACAGACTGATGCACGGGAGATGATTCAGCTCAGGTGCAAACAGAAGGTGACCCAGTAGGGTACAGCTATCTCCACTTGCTAAAGATGTAACTCTGTTTCACTGGCCTGTTCCAGAACAATCCCAATTAAGAAGGAGTTGTTTGACTTCCAACTCTGTAAAAGAAGAATTGACTGATAAAATTAAGTCTGCTGTGCTTTTCCTTCCCTTTTAAACTCTTTAGAGTGCGCTTAATGCTCAAAAAGTGTTGGATCCAAGTCCTCTTCTACCAATGGGAACAAAAAGGCAAGAGTGTTACAGGATCGCTGCAATGTGCTGCCTGTGTATATCATTTCTGCTTGGGAGGGATGGCTTCCAGGGATGACAGGAGAGATTCAGCCACTGCCAGCTCTCTCAGCCTGGAAACAACAGTGCAGCTTGTGCTATCACAGTAGTAAATTTCTGATTTGGCCTCTTGTATGACTGAGACCACTTGTCATGAGAAACAAGGCAAAAATTACCATAGATTTTATGGGAGTACCTATAACTATCAGAACAGTATCTTACAGTTACTCCTATTAAGAGCGGGGTGACCCGGCAACAATGCCCTCCTTATCACAGTCTGCTGTGATTTTAAACATCAAGAATCTTGGGCACAACAACAGAGACTATCCAAAAATAGTGTATAGAAAGTCTGCTCTAAACTGGGCTTTGAAGGTGAATAGGAATTTCTTAAGTACACTGCTGCATTTAAACTGGGGTTTTTTAGGTCCTTTGGCTTGTGACTATGTTAAAAACTGGACTCGGACTCATCTTGGGCAGTGTCTTCGTATTTTCTACAGCTACAGCTCTGAAACCACTGATGAAGTGGGAACATTAATGTGAGCACAAGGCATACTCAGTCCTTTTGCTGGACTTGGAGAGGGCCCATGTGACCCTCTCCGTTTAACATTGCTGACCTTTTTATTGTCCTCCTCTGTTGCCACTCCCAGTGAAGCAGCACAGTAAGAACCATAGTATATGGCTGGGCCAAAAAAAATCTGGGGTAGATACAGCCTTAGAACAGCATTTAATTAAAAAAAAAAAAAAGACAAGCAGGCTTCGGATAGACAGGCACATCTGTGCTATCTGATCAAACCAATTCTGAAATTTGTTCAAGTGGCAAGTTAAGTAAATATCTGATCATGTGTGTCAATGCAAGCAAGAAGAAAGTGCCCCTTAAGTAGGAGGTCCTGCGTATGGCTTAAAGCTAGGGGTGTGCTTGTGTGTCAGTAAGCACACCAAGTCATTAGAACTCTTCCAGGTGAAGATACTACAGACCACGATAAGGTAAACTTGAGTAGATCAGGATGAAATGGTTAAAAAGACATCTTTTTGAGTTACCATGTTTCACCTGGACATTGCACTCCCATAAATGCTGTCAGGAGTGTGTGAGTGCCTCTGGTACCTCAGTGAAGAGGCTGGGAGTTGAGTGTGTTCCCACTTGCTCTGGGCTCTGCACGGAGTCCCAAGCACCACTGAGGCTGTGGTGGCACACAGCAAGATCTGGCTGACTGGCTGGGGGCAGAGGGAAAAGTGACAAACAACAGCAAATTGGTAGCATCGTAAGTTGCCTTGGGCATCGCTGTGATGAATGTATTCTCATGAACATGGCCATGACTCAAAGTCCAGTGGAGATGTGGCTTAAATTCAGTGATAGAGATGTTTCTTGCATATTCATAGCCAAAAAGTTGGGAAGGAATGATTTCTCTCCTGTATAGAACAAAGTACAACTAAGTGTTCTCATTGCTGTATAGCTTCATACCTTGTTTTCAAGCCTATCGTTTTTGCCCGTTGTTCTAGAAAGTACTGGATGAATGCCAAAACCTGAGATCCTGCCAACTCCTTGTCAATAGTCGGGTTTTTGGGCCTGATCTGTGTCCAGGGACCACTAAATTCCTCCTTGTCTCCTTTAAATGCAAACCTAGTAAGTAATCCACATCAGGCGAATGTGTTTTTATGTGTGTTCTGTTGTTTGTTTTGGTTAAAATGCCACTGCACAAGGCTTTGCGTAAATCCACGTGAAGTTTTGAGACTCTTAGATTAATAGCAAATTGGTTTTTTCTGCCTTACCTTAGCTTTCCATTGTGTTTACAACTTCAGTGTGCTTGCTGCCAATTTAATGACCAGTGTAGTTTAGCAGAGTCAGATGTCAGACATCAGACTAGAAAGGAAAAATGTTTTGGAAATTATTTTTAAAGAGATGGCAATGATAATGTCATATTAGAAAGATAGAGCTGAACAGCAAAAACAGATGCTTGGGCTAAGGATCCAAATGATGAAGAAGATATCATAATGCAAAAAACGCTTAAGGAGGTAGGACCAAAGCTTTCAAAGATCCTCTGTTACTCTCATTTATAGAATAATGGCTGGAGGATACACATGCACGGCTAACTTGATTACAGAATTTCATTGTAGATTCACCTGTGTTCTATGCAGGTAATTGATGTTGATATGTAAAGGGACAAATCCTGCCTCAAAGAGAATGCACTTTGTAAACATGAGAAAAGTGTAAGAAAGATTAAGACAATCATCATGAGGTTTCATTTATTGATGTTTTTTTAATTGTTTTTCTTGCTACTATTGTATATGAGAACAAGCCCCAGTAGCCCGGGGGCTCAGCTTTTTTTGGCAGCTAATCCGCAGTGTGGCTGAAATCGGTCCCAAAGAAAATAGTTGAATGATGATTTATGGGTAGGTTTACCAGCCAACTCAGAAATACCATCCCACAACTAAAGGAGAAGGCACAAAAGAGATTTTCTTTAATCAGCGCATTAAGATAGACATCATTGGTAGAATAGGAACAGGGGTGGGAAGCAAACTGAAGGGTAAAGTATTGAAGTCAGAGCAGAGATACAGCAATGAAGTAGGCAGGTGTTACCTTTGGCAAAGCATTGACACAAGAACTCCCAGGGAGATTTACTGGGCCAATCATCAAGGGAAAAAAAAGTCTGAAATTTAACATTTTTATGATCTCTTTTATTATCTTATAGTTTAAAGATTTTTTTTTTACATATTACAATTACTGCATTATTAATAGTAGGTGGATTTGAAGATCATAGCTGTGTCTATGTCATTCAGAATCTCTTTTGATTAATCAAAAGTGGATTGGCATCCTGTTTGTTACTTTGATAAGCTGCTTAATATTTTTCCCACTGGAAATGAACTACTTTGAATATATAATATTCTCTGTAATCTGGATTTTACAAAAGTTGGTGAAAAGTATATTTAACAGCAAGTGCTGCCGTCAGAACTGAGGAATAGTCCAGTTTCAGTCCAAATTACGTGATTTCATGTGACAGGAAATTTATATTTGTAGGTAAGATACCAATATTGTTAGGCTTGGCTGTGGAAAACATGCTTACTGAAGAAATCACTTGAGTATAACTTTAAGTGTATTTTACAATCTTCTTGCCTTCAAGTGGGCCTTTAAGCAATTGCCTGACTCCCTTAGTTTTTCATCTATTTAGAAATGTGTTTTCCTCTGTTGCTGTATCTCTGCAGAGGTCTCTGTTGTGTTCCTGCCTTTGTCTTATACCGCTTGTGGGTTTTTTTCTGTTGTCTGTGCTTTCGTAGCCTCTCCAGCAGTCACGGAGCGCAGCCGTATGAACTCAGAGCCCCACGTTAGGCTGTCAGCCCTTAGGTCAGAGCCTCTGTTTTCTTGGCATGGTCCTCATGGGTGTACAGTATGGCAGGTGCTTCTGCAGAAGTAACAGTCTGCAGCAGGTCAAGTACTTTTAAAAATCACTCTTTTTAGACTTAAAATTGTGCTGCTGATGAGCTCAGATGGAAGAAACTGGACTATTGCCAAGAACATTAACCCATTTTTCATCTGTTCTATTCTAAATGAAACAGTAATGTTTTCTTTATGGAATAGATAGGAGGTTTTTCTCTCTCCAGTTCCCCTAGCACCAACACCCACACTCCACTCACTGGGATACCACTCAGTAACAATAAGGTTTCAGTTTTCTCCTGCTCAGCTCAGGAACCTCCTTTCCTATTTTCACATTTTTGAAAGACAAAAAAAATGGATCAGAATAAACTCTTCTCCCTGGCCTTATCTGCACTAAAAAGGTTTGCCACCATACCTAGACCAGGAAGACCTGAGCGATAAAATGCTGCAAGCAGAGCAGCTGCTTAGGCCAGCAAGAGACCTCCTTGGCCAGATGGCAGATTTTAATCAGTTCGCTAGGAGGGATAAACCATGCTGTCTGGAAGACGATCTCACTGGCTTCCCCACCTCTGTGCTGAGAGCGCTGCCAGTGTGCCTGTGCCAGCTGAGAAAGGGAGGCGGTGTATTTTTCTCAGCCTCCTGATTCACAACGCTTTGTCAGCAAAACTTTCAAATGAGCCCGTGCTGGGTAATCACACCCACAGAAACTCACTGACCTTGGTGGAGCCATGCAAACATAGCTGGGAGCACTGTCTGGCTCAGGATACGTAGCCCGTCCCCATGCCTTTGTGCCTGCCATTCTTGGGCGCTCGCTCAGTGCTGTACACGGTGGCACTGGGTGATGCCAGCCATCCCCATGATTGATGAGTGGTCGGAGGCTCTCAGCACTCAGGCGGGCATCTGAAGTAGGCGTAGAATGCAGCATTGTCCCTGGGAGAGAAAAAAGGAAAGGATGAGGCTTCCCCTACTGAGCAGCCCTGGAAAGCAAGCCAGGAAATCAGGCGGGAAGGGGGGAGGCTATTGCACTAGGTGAGGAGATTGGCAAAAGTTAATCTTTCAATTCCTTTCAAAAAGGAGCCGGAGGCTTTAGATAGTCATATGGGAGCGATTCAGTTGGAGGAGACACTCTGCTCTGTATTGGCTTTGTCTCTGCTTGTAGTAGTGCCACATATCACTCGCAACAGAACTTGCAGAAAAGCTGTTTTCTGTCATGCAGCTATTTGCTATTAACAGTCCAGCCGAGTATTGCCTCATGCTACCATATTGTTATTTGCTTCTGTTTTAGCTGAATACAAAACCAAAGCAGCATGTGAAAACCAGGAACTGAAACTCCACTGTCAGGAGTCCAAGTTCCTTATCATCTACTCTGCCACCTATGGCAGATGGGCACACGAGGAGAACATCTGCTCAACAGAAGTGGAGCGCATCCCCCCCTTTGGTATGTTTTTATGGCATTAATAGACCTTCTCCAAGTAGGTGCACAGAGGAGAGGGAAAACAGATTGGGAGAAAACTTCAGGTGCAAGAGCAATGGCATTTTGAAAGTGCTGGTGATTAAAATATAGTAGAGATTATTTCTGAAGCTGGAACAAATTGCCCAGTATGAGGGAGAAACATAGGGTAAGAAATGCAGCAAAGTAACAAACTTTCATATAGTTAATCAGTCCTTGGTACGATTAACATCAAAAACTCTAGTTCTATTGGCTGTCTTGAACTTAGGTGACTTATACTAAATATCAGCTGTTTCCCTCTCTTCTCCCTCCAACTTCTGACAATGACTAGGCAACCCGAGTGTCACGACACCTCGTCTTCCTGTTACCTTCTTTTCTGATCTCTGTTTCTGCCAGCTCTTCCTTGCCTTAAATGCAGACTGTAAGGATAGGGTCCATAGGTCAGGGTCCATTGCTTTAGATGCTGTTGTACGACCAGACTCCCAAGACTGTGGTAGTAGACTAGAAAAGTAAATGTGCAAGGGACTTCTCTCTGGCATCAAGTCCAGCAGACAGGAATGTCTTACGTATGTCGTATGGAACTCTTACCAGGATGACTGCATGAAAACTCTTTCTTGTGATTGTGTGATTCTTGGGGCTGCTCCCTGGCCTGTGCTAGCTCTTCGGCTGTGATGGGGAATTGTTGAGAGAATGCTGTTCGCCCAGGCCAGACGGGTGCGGGGACCATACTTACCGGAGTGGAGCACTGTGTTGCAGTACCAGAAACATGCCATCTCACTGCTGATTTACTAGTACAGGTGCTTCTCAATGTCTATAAAAATATATACTATTAATGTCATTATATTAGTAATTAATATATAAACAATATAGTAATGTTGCTATAATATTAATATTACTTTAGTCAGACTGTGAACACTTTCAGGCACAGACCGTTCCTTTTTGAATAGGCAGAAGAACCCAAAACATCATAAGTAGTTGTGTGGTCTACATCGATAACCAGTCATTGACTTCACTGTGTAGTCTCAGCTGGTGTATGAAGAACGACTTAGGACTCACTTTTTATCACTAAATATCTAAATTTATACTAGCATGTGGTTGTGAGGGCGCTTGATGCTTGTGTGTTTAATATGTTCAGTGGTTGACACTCAAGGTATGAAGGTAAATTTTCACACCATGGAGAAAGCCAGCACAAGATATGTGTGCTGTTCAAACCCCTTAATACCACAGAGGGAAGGACTTGCATGACTGATGGCAGCCCTGTGCAAAGGTTGAACATTACTCCTAAGAAACATACTAGAAGTGAAATCTCTAAGAAGCATCTCTGAACGTCAAGAAGAGATCAATAATTAGTCTTAAAAGCCATTTGTCTTCAAGCCAATGTTTCTATTTATTTATACAGATATTATTAAAAATGTATTGGCTGCAAATTGTAATCTGTTCTTAGACAAGAATCTATTTAAAATTGCCAGGTCTATGTTTCACACTGGCTATCTTGTGTGGTCCTTCACACAGACTTTAGCTCTGCCTATCTGTTGGGTGGAGGAAACATTTTAGGAGGTTTCTGACAGACCCATACACGCTTCATGATGGTGGCATTAGTGTAAGGCAGAGCAGAGGTAGCTCAGTCGATCGAGAAAGGCTGCCATCATACATATTTCTTGCAATCTATTCACCTCTGGAAATCTCTCACTTGCCTCTAATGTCAGCACTTACAGTTCACAGATCAGAATACTGCAAGCCCTTCTTACTGGATACAATTTCCCAGTACAAATAGAGAAAGAATTTGCAACAGCAACAAGCTCTCTGCTGTGGCCCCCTGCATACGAGCACGTCTTGAGCAACACCCTGGCTGTTGCTGGTTTTGTGTTCTATAAAGCAACCTAAAACTGTGGTAATAGGAGAGAGCATAAAACCCGAGACAAGCACAAGGTAAATCTATAGAAGGTAGATCCTTGTATAGATTTCCCATTGCTTAATGAAAGTGCTTGGCCTCTTCCTGCATGGTGCCAGTAACCCTCTGCAGTGAGTGTAATTTTCAAAAGCACCTATGTGACTTGGGAGTATGCATTCAGTTATCACAAAAGACTTAGCATTTAAGAACCAAATCCAATTGACTCCAGATCTATCCATCTGGAGCTTACATCTTACTTACCTGGTTATTTAAGCACATACAGATGTGAGTGGGTGCATGATTAGACTTCTTAAACGTCTGTGTACCTTTCTGTCAGGGAAAGCAATGGTAATTTGAATGTCAGCGTGATTTTAACGATTTGAGACAATTTAGAAAACTAACTTCAGCTGCTCTTCATTCCTGAATCAGAGCCCACATACTTGTATATGTTTGCACCAAAAGCTAAATCTGCTCCAACATACATCCATTGTTGTTTCTACCCACATTTGTGCAGCTCAGCCTGAAGGCAGCGCTTGAGCCTTTCCATTTCTTTCACTGCATCACAGGGAAACTGTGAGGCCTTTTTTTAGTACTATGCAGAAGAGAAGTCATCTATAGGTCCTAATGACAAGCATAGAAGGTCTCTGTAGAGCTCAAGAGTTTTGCATTTATCCATACTTGATATGGTCCTGCTAGGAGTACTGGGTATTGAATTAATTAGATACTTCTCTAGATTTTGATGATGTCATGTTGCATATAACATAGCTGATAAGCAATTAATGACAAACAGCAGCTTTGGACTGAGACACATGTATTCTGAACGAGGGCTTTTCTGTGAACAGTCTATCAAATAAGCTGACATTTTTGGAGCTTTGCTTCAAAGGGAACACAGGAAAACATAAAATTTCTTTAGCATAAAGGCTATTCTCCATGTAGGAAATAGAGTACATAAATCCATCTCTGGTACTGGTGATATCTGTGTGGCCTCAGAGCACTTGTAGGATCCTGAGCCTCAGCACAACATTTAGCATGACTGCCTCCTCTTGGAACTAGCTTTCAGAGCCAGTTTAATAATGTAAATTAGGTGCCATTTTCAGTACAGAGGAGGAAGAAGAGCAATGACATCATGATGTCACCCCTGCTAGATAAAGTGTTTACAGTAGAGTTGTCCTCTGGTCTGGTTAAGTCTTGCTTACCCTAGGCAGTGGAACAGCTTTAGAACAAGACAAAGCCACTGAAAAGCCCACACAGGAGGGGTTATGGGAAACACACGTTCAGGTCCCTGTTCTGATTCACATAATGAAGATTTGAATATGGGTAAAGATTTGAAGTACTGAGTACAAGAAACTCTCATATACCGTAGCTGATAAGACAGCACTACCTCAGTCCGAAGATTGGTACCTAATTATATATGTAACTTGCACCTTTTGTTTCAAAATGTTTCTTACTTTTGTTAAAAATGACCAGAAACAAAAAGCTGCACTTAGAACAGCTCATCTTGCTCGATGCAGTTTGGGGGAGAGGGATGATTTGCCAAAGAATGTAGAATTTCCATATAAGATCACTATAAAACATTTTTCCTGGTTTTTATCACTTTCTCCATCAGACCGAAATATGGTATTTTTACATGGTCTTGCTCTCCAGCTTGTCATCAGGGCCATTCATTCCTATGAGTGGTCACCTTTGCCCACTTCAAAGAACAGCACATAAAATCTTGTCTCCAGGTATTTTAGGATATTTTGCCTTCAGGAAAAGTTTATTCTACAAAGCAAGCTTGTGCATAAGTAACAGAGTTCATTGAAGCACAGGGAATTATTTGCATTATAAGATCTCTGGATCATTGCAGGAAAATAAAAAACTCCAAGCAGTGTCCTGCTTCTGCAGCTGTTCAAATGACTGGCACTGTTAAGACTGTACAGAATTTACAGAAAGTCACTTCCCTGTTTTACTAAGATTATCAAAAGCTTCACAAGAAAAATAAAACTTTTTTGGGTGCAGTTTTGTAGCAGATGGTTCTGCTCAGAGGAATCTATTGTGCCCAGCACCAGAGCAGGAAACTGTAGCAGTTTGTTCTGTGTGAGCTTGTTGCCTTTTCTGACATATTATCTCTTTTGTATTTGTACTAACATGTGCATAAGGAAAGAGAAAATTTATTGGCCAAGGAAGTTAAAGAGTTGTGCCAGGACAGGTTACCACAGAGAGTATAAGGAAGATTCAGGTCAACAAACACTTCTCAAATCACAAATTACTCTTGCTAATACATGAAAGCACTTGAAAGAAGGCTTGGTAGTGGGCCGCCTCTAGCTGCAACTTGCAAGGTAGAATACTAAAATGTCCTTCCCAGAAATTTCAGCTGGATGTGCCTTGACTGCTCAGATGTGCATTCTCTCAAGCAGTAATGACCAGCAGAACCCTGAATTACATACCTTCGTTGTTGGAAGGTAGGGTCCTTTCCAGCACAGCCCTCTCTTTTACCTATGCCCACTTTTGGGAGGTTGAGAGGAGAGGTGGAGAATTCAGGCACTCTCATCACAGCCTGCATCATGGCATATCCTGGGGCTGGGTTTTGTCCTAATCCCCTCTTCTCAGTGAAGTGGCATTCAGCTAAGAAGAAGGGGTGTTAGCAAGGCAAGAAAGAGAGATTTCCTTCCAGCCTAACAAGGCGTCATGACTTTGTTGTATAACAGTATTTTGTGATAATAGGGCCTACAGGGCCTACATCTCTTATTCACTAGCAGTGATTGAAAAGCTTTTGGTTTCTTTCTCTTACTAAGAGATGTATGTTCCTCCTAGTGTGAGCCCGTCCATTGTAAAAGTCTTCTGAGAGCAGATGTAAATGAAGTAAAGGTACAAACAGCTACAGGCAGATCTGGAAATGCTTACGCTCTGAAGTTATTAGGTTCATGCTGGCTGTAGAATTCTAGGTGCCATAAAACACAAACTGTGTAAGTTGGCCAAAATTTAGGAAATGCTGGATATTGAAGTATAGGCACTTCAAGGAGCACTTAGTCAATTAACAGAAACACTGAGCCCAGTCCTCTGCTGGGGGAAGAAGCGAGAGCTCGTAGCTCAGAGCTGCTACAGAGAAGGTGACGAAGTCCTTTCTAGACTACAAGTATCACTGGTGCAAGGCCTGGGTATGCCCTTCCATTCCTGAGCATCATCTGCTTAGTGTACATTTGCTAGCTAACTATGGGGCTGATTTCAAAGACAAGCCCTGTGAGCAGTCATGCAAGTGGCAGGCTCCTGAATGGAGGAAACCCGAGGCTGCAGAGCAGTTACTTTAGTAACACAGCATAGGACCTCTTACAGGGACACTGTGAAAGAGCAAATGTGCTCCAGCTGGGAAGGCAGAGGGATGTTGTGATTGGAGTAGATGCAGAGGCACTGCTCTGTAGCAGGACCAGGGCTCAGGGATGTGGGGTAGGTTCACATCTCCCTTTGCAGCTTCTGCCACTAGTGCCTTGCCACTTTAGGTGTGGGAGACAACAGTCAACTGAATTTTATGGGTGCAAAAGTCAGGATAAAGTTGTTCAATTTTACTTCTACCGCAAAAATCCTTAAGTCAACTCTCTCTGTTTGCAGACATCAGATATGAAAAGTTCCTTGTCCGTGTCAGCCTGAGCAAAGTGGGAAGATTATAGGTGTTTTGGGCCCCAAAAGGTGCCAGTAGGAGCCATTGCATCCCTTGGCCCCAACAAACCCTGTCAAGACAAAGCGCCCCCAAAGAAAAAGTGTTCAAAGCAGTGGCAGGCTGAGAAGCAATTAAAGGGAAGGAGAGAGCCGCCACCATTTTTAGAGTCCAGTTAACTTTCTGCAGACGTGAACAGAGAAGGTCACATTTGGCTGAGCAGCTGTTTGAAGTTGCTTGGAGCACACTCCGACGCACATCACTTCATCCATTAACTTTACTAGCAATTCAGAGGTTTTCTTGTGTACAGTTCTTTCCAGCTTAGATTTTTGAACTGCTTGGAAAAGTACACTTGGCACTCGAGTCTAAAATAAGCCAAGGAACTCCAACCTGTGTACATGCAGACCCAAATGGTGCAAAACGAAGCAATGAGTGTTTGTGCAGAGGGAGTCTGATTCCTGCTGCCGCCAGCGAGCGAGGAGCTCCACTTGTCTCTTGCCCTCGGTGTTGGTGCTGGCAGATGGATCCCCCACTCTGTGCATATGCACGTGCAAGAAGGAGGGAAAGACCAGGGTTGGGATTTTTTGTGCAAAATACTTACAGGCTGAATTCGGAACTCAGAGCTGCTTTTAAATAAAGCCAAGCCATGGGCTAATCTCATGCAGGCTACAAGGGCCTCACAACAGGCACCACAGTGAGAGGGAGAGAGAGGGTGCAGCTTTTCAAAAAGCCTTGGTGCTCTATTCACTTCTAAAGAATGGCCTGTGCTGGCAGTAAGTAGTATTTTTAGCATATCATACTGCCTTGTTTACTGACAATACTTGGACTGGAATATAAAGGTATTGGCAACACCTTTCATAAGTGCTGCTGATCATATTGTGTGTTTTTGCTAGTATCAGCGGTTCAAATGGCCCTTTTCAGATGCATAGGCAAGACTCTGTGTGCCATGCTCTTGCATAAATTAACATATTGTTATGGTAGCTTTCTTGAGGAGTCTGCAGCCTTAGCTTGCTCTGAACTCAATAGTTTCCCTGTGTCAATTCTTATCCCCAGAGCTGATATTTGGGCCCCACAAAGCACAAGCCATCCCAATTTGGTAGTGTGAAATCTTTGCTTTCAGTTGGTTTTAAAAGCAAGCTCCTTATTCTTTTGTGGGTAGACGCAGTCCAGAAAGCATAAAGCAGCATAAGCCAGCAGTTTGGCATGAAAGCAAGAAGCAACTGGGCTCCAGTATTGGAGCGACAAATTGTGGAGGGGTTTCTTTTTTGGGTGGCCTGGTCCTTCACCAGCACCTTTTATGTCATGCAGATCTACATTTGAGATACATCCCCTACCCACCATGTCTTGAGGCTCACCCTGCGCATAGTGATGTGGGAGAAGATGGTGGTTAGTCACGTTCAGAGCGGGTGTGACAGGATGCTGTTGCCAGGGTTTGGCACAAAATGCTCAGGCCAGCTCTGGCTGCTCCATCACCTGCAGGTCTTGTGTGGCAGGGTGGAAAGAAAGGAAAGGAAAGCTTCTCCTGTCTGAATTGAGAGAAGCTTTAAGAAACCAGAAGACAAATTGCTTCTCATTAAAGCCTGCATGATTTATGGCATGTCATTTGCATGCCAAAACTTTCCTAAACAAAGCTAATTAGGGAGCTGAAAGAGCCTTTCCTCCCGAAACAAGGCTTTCTACTCTAACTGTTAAATAGCTGCAGTCGGATTTGATAGTTGATTACTGCATTAAGAACCTCTTCTTGACACCCGTATCTCCATGCCATCCATTTAAGTGTCTGTTTCAAAAGATCCACCAACAGTCTTGGTGTGTAGCAGGCAACTTTGGGAGAAAGGCGTGAAGAATGGAGTGTTTTCCCAGCCATACATCGCTGCCTTTTCTGCCACTGCTGGTGGATGCCACCAGCCTTCTAGCACACTGGCAGTTTATTTTAAACATATGGTTCTACTTTAGCAAGTCCCGTAAACATGTGTGTAGCTCAAACATTACGTAGATAGTCAGAAAGAAGACACATTGCATATTTATGTTCATCTCCTGATTGGCAATTTCTTCAGGACCATTCAGCTGGACCATTCACTCACTCAAAATGCAGCACTGACTGAATCCTCCTCTCATTCAGACCCTGCAATAAGGTGTTTGACCAGAAGGAGGATAAGTTATTCCTAGAGTGAGCTCTGTGTTGCTGCAGCTGGATTACTATTAGACCCCAAGTAAGTTTCGTTGAAACTAGTTTGAACATCCCTTCAGCACACACTGATTCCTCTGACTTCGGTGCAGGTACACTTCTGTAATGTCTGTTTGTGGGAGATTGTACAGACGAAGCTGCAGACGTTGAAAAAGTGGCCTTTGGTACTGAGTATACAGAATTCCTCCAAGCTGAAATCATTGTTCACCTGGCATCGTAGCTGGCGGGAGAGCTAGTGGGGAGATAGCAAGGAAACACATGAAACGAAGAGAAAAAAATTGAACATTTTTTGACTGAATCACTAAAAGCCAAAATCTTGTTAGATCACAGGAAGCTGTTAAATAGGAGGGGGTTGTTATAGGTCTTTCCACTTGACATCTGTGGTGTCCTGCTAAAGCAAGCCAGCCTTGGTTTGCATTTACTCACCTGTGACACCAGGCAAGCTTGGGAAGTTCTCCAGATACTGACCTGCCAAGAGCCTGCAGGCATGTGACGACTGGCTCCTCAGGTAGAGGAGCCAAATCCAACACGAATATAGATGATAAGGAGCTATTAACTCCCACAGAAACATGAGCAAACATCTACCAAAGGCAAAATGAAACATGTACTCACTGAATTTGTAGAAAACCATCAACACAACAGACTCCTGTTTTTTAAAGCACTGTGAGTAGCTCCCAGGGCAGGAAATTTTGTAGAAAACATAATTCAGTTTGCCAGATTGCTGTTGTGCTCCCAATCCATTAATTTATGAATCATCTGATAATTCCTCCTGATATTCTTCAGTTGTTTTTGTTCTTGCCAAAATAAGCTACTTGGCTGCCTAAGCTACTTGGCTGCCTAGAACGTCCACCCAAATATATCCTTACTCATCTAAAATCGCCAGGGAGGAAAACTAAAATGTCTGAGTTACTGAATTAGAACTACCCAGTGTTTTAGGTCAGCCTTTCCTGCCTGCCCAGCAGCCTCCCGGGACACACAGGCATTAGGATTTTAGGTCTCTGAAAACACAAAGGAAGAGTTGCTTTCCTGAAAATCCATGTCCAAAGGTAACCCATGAGTCCTTTGCCAAACAAACAGATCAGCACAGAATCTCCCGATGGCTTCACTCAAGTATATGACTTATTTAGTGCTGTTGTCAGGGAATTAACTCTAAAAATCATACATCTGCTCCGTTTTCACATATTAAACGTCAGTCATCTTTGTCAAGAGCTCCAGTCTCAAACCTCCTCTTTCTTTTCAAACAAGACTGATCTGGGGAAACTTTGGAGTGTCTTTGCAAGCACTGTTTCTCCTTCCTCTAAAGAGGCACAAATGAGCTTCAGCAGTTGGAAGGTGACAAGATGCTGTCCTTGTCTGAGTTTTATTAAAGGAAGAAGGACTGTTTTAACTCCCAGGGAGATATGTTTTCAGACCTCTAGAGTGTCCCTGCCTCGGAACACTAGTGTGAGAAGTATCTGTCATCCTCAGAAAGTCACAAAATGTGTGAGGTAATGCTGCCTGGAAGCAGACAGCTTCAGAAAAGTATTACTCGCTCCAGATTTGTCGTTTCTGCGTACTTTCTGTTTAGAAACCAACACTAAGGGGTGTTTTTGTTTTGTGGCTTGGAGTTTAGCACATGTGGATACTGGGAATTTAATCACTTCTAGGGACATTCTTTATTTTTTTAAAGCAGATTTTTTGAAGTTAGTCTCACACACGCACACTTTCCCATTCAAATGATTTCAGCTTCAGTGCAAAATCCTGCTAATCGAGTTTCATTCTTTTATAAATTGTGGTAGAGATGCAAGTCTTGAATAAAAAAATCCCAACTCTGAGTGTAGATGTTAGCAAGGCAGGTTTTCACACATGGCAGATGTTTCTCATTCAGTCCACAGGGAGAGGTTCAGTGATCTGGACTCTCTTTGTCTGCACAAAGTCAGGGGTGGTTTAGGCTGCTTTGAAAATGATGTGGGTTACCTCATGTAATTAGGGCATGAAGGCAGTGCAGTGTAGATGCCGTTGAGGTTGCTTTAGGCATGCAAACTTGGCTTGTGGTGGCAGCCTTACTAGAACAGCCTGGAATTTGATGTGGGAGGAAGAATCCAAATGTTTCCCTAGTTAAATATTGTGCCCATTTTGACCTCTTCGCCACGGCAGAATGGCTCCTACCAGTGACGGGCATAATAAAGCAAAATCTGTCTTTAATATACCAAACTTCCCTGTAGCCCTAGCTGTTGCGACACACAGGTATTGATCTCACCTGACTTGAACTGAAATTAGGCATCCAGTCAAATCATCTCAATAACCCAGGGACCAAGAGAAAGACCTGCAAACAGCATTGCATCTGCTTTGATTTGCACACTCATCTTGAGATGGAATAGATGGAGAGCTATTCGAATGTGCTTATTTTTTCCAAGTCATCATGAAGGGAACACAGAGGTCTTATACCGGGCATCTTGTTTGGAGCTTGACATGGATCTTACTGCAACATTAGTATGCACCTGGAAGTCAGCATGAGGTAGGTAGCTTGCTGCAAGTTCACATTTTCATTGCAGCTGACTTCCTTGCATTGACAAATTTTAATACTTAATTCTGACATCCTGCTTAGGCAAACATAAGCCTGAAATCAATAGCACATTTGTATCTCTAGTCATGCATGTAGCAGCTATCATTTCTGATAACACCAGTGTTGTATATTTATTGTATGTATTTTTCTTTCAGACTGTTTGTCTTACACGGCGCTAGAAGTTTTATCAAAAAGGTGTTATGGGAAACAGAGATGCAAAATCATTGTCACTAGCCGGGATTTTGGAAGTCCGTGCCTACCTGGAGTGACAAAATACCTTAACGTCAGCTATGCATGTGGTAAGAGCAAATGCGTGATCATTTTAAAGCCCTCATTCTGCGTGCAAAGCAAAACAATGGCAAATGGTGCACACATAGGGAGACACAGACACACATGCACACAGAGGCTTCCTAAATCTCCCCTTCCTTTTAGCATACGAAGTTTGTGACATAGCCATACAAGAACAACCAAAATATGTGAACAATCCCATGGGCAGGCGTGCACCTAATATAAACTCAGGCATTAAAGGTTTTTTTCCTATAAAAA
This sequence comes from Burhinus bistriatus, assembly GCA_013397275.1. NCBI lineage: Eukaryota > Metazoa > Chordata > Aves > Charadriiformes > Burhinidae > Burhinus > Burhinus bistriatus. The sequence continues at coordinate 15,633 of VYXH01012333.1, read as the reverse complement.
TGCAATTGACAATAAAAGATAAAGTATGTGTTGTAATATTTTGAGAAATACTATCAAAGTAAGAGTCTGTTCTACAGAACTGACCTGCAACAGAGCTAGGAAAAATAACCTGCCATTGCCTGCCATCAGTGCAGGTAAAGCAGTCCAGCATAATTGAAGCACTGTATACAAGCCCAGTCCTGAAATGTGATTCACGTGAGCACACATACAGCCTTCAGCCTCACAGAGGGATTCCTTTCTCATGGACAAAGTCTCACTAAAAGTAAAGGTTTGAGGTTGTACATCCCTGGCAGGACTGAAGCCTACTTCAGCACATTCCTCAGACAAGAGGGAAGTTTTCCGTACTCTTTACTGTAGACTAATATATTTACATCAGGGGAAAGCAGAATTCCCAACAGTTCTTTTTCTCAAAAGCAAAGGCTGTGGGACAGCGAAGTGCTGTATCAATAAAAGTGAGAGAAAAGTGGTTGCAGAACTTCAGTGTAGTGTCTTATTTTGGTATTGCACATTTTTAGGAATGGTTGCTTATTTCTTAAGCCTCAAACAGATTTCCTCAGGCTCTGCTTTCTGCTGCTGGCTAGCTGTGGGGTGGAAGTGTGAGGGTCGGGGGTGATTGTCTCTCACACACCTCTGCTTCAACCAGGGGATGCATAAAAGCATTTTCACCAAGTTACTGCTCTGCTTACTGTGCACCACTTGGAAAGCTGCCAGGCCTGCTCCTTCCTGGCTCTTTCTGGTCTGTAGGGAGTCACAGCAGTAGCTCCACGGGGACATATCGTAGAGTCCTTTTGCTGCATCTCTAGTGACTAGTGGTCAAAGGGCACAGGTTATCTGAGACGTGCTTTTGGGAACAGCAAAGTAGGATTGATTACCAGATCACCGTGTACCTGAAGATCAGAGGAAAATGAGCCTGGGCTGCTTTCTTGCTGGCATGAGAGATTTTCTTTTTCAGTCTCCCTGTGAATTAGTTGTCAGGTGGTGAGAGGCATTGCAGTAATTCAGCTTTATATTGTTGAAGAGAGCTGGAGATCTGCCTTAGCAATAATATATTATATTATTTTGCAGTTGCCTTCATGCTGCAGTAACTTTATGAATGAGTTAACGGAATTCTCTTTAATTAGAGTAAGGATAATTATAACAGATGATTCTTTCTTGCACATCTGTGTACTACAAAACCAATGTATGTTTGGTTGCAGTGAGGTTATGCATTCTGTTATTTAGTGAAGTGGTTTTGCAAAAACACGTGGGTAATAAATATTGTTCTTGTGTGTTGCTGGCACATTTGGAAGACTTCTTCTGCCAAATCCTACTGAGCTGTGCAATCTGAAACATTAGCCAATGATTTGCAGGTCTGATTATTTTACAGATCATCTAGTGAACATGGGAAGAGTTTGGGCATATTCCAGAATGACATTTTGCATTCTTTCCCCTCACTAGAAGATCCCTGCTAACCTGATGCTTCCCAAAATAAGGTAAATAGGCCTCCCCCTGAAGTGACAGGAGCACAACAGAGCAGACCACGTTCTCTGAGGGCTGTGACTTACTTGAAAGGATTTCCATCATGGTCAGGAATGTGAAAAAAGTCATCCTCCCCACCCCAGTGGTCAGCAACTGTTTAGGGCTAGTGTGTCTGGCTGCAGTTTTATTTTTGCAGTTAATTCCTGCTAGTAAAAACTTAGCAGGAAGTGGTGGTTTCTTGCAGTCTCAGTGCCCCCAATGACCTGCTCAGCATCATCTTGTGTCTGCATGAGGTGATATCTCCTGGCTCCTGCTGAGGCTGGTCTTCAGGAGCCTCTCAGGAAACACAGCTCCTGATGCCCTGCATTGTATCTGCCCTCCCTGGATGCCCTTCAGAGTCTGTCTGTGGGCTGCCTTTGGCAGCTTGCGATAGGTGACTGACTCCTACACTACTTGATGAAGTAGTGCTGGCACAAGTTGTAGTATAGATGTGATTATCTTGATAAAAATTCCTTGTGCTAGTACCAGTTATTCTGCTCAGCAACCTGATGCAGCCTATCCTAGTTAAAGTCCTTGGGTCTCAAAGGAAGCCATAACGAAAATTAACAATGCAAGCAGTAAGGAACTTTTTTTGTCCATGCCATCTTGAATTAAGCATCCCCCTACAACAGATATTTGAATGGCATATTAAATAGCTGTTCAAACCCGATGGGAAGCCATGGGGAAAGGAGCCCTGGGAAGGGAGCAGGAGGAACATCAACACAGGTGAAGGAGCCCCAGCCTGGGCACCAGGCGACAGGAGCTTCAGGTCACGCAAAGGCGCTGGGGAGGGTGTGACCTTCCAGGACATTGTTCATAACACATGCACGTTGTTCATAACAGCCCGGCCTGCGAATTTGGAGTGCAGTCTGAAAACAAACTAACCTGCACATTGCCTGCCTCATGCACCAACAAAAATATTCTGCCATTGGAAAACAGCTAAGAATTATGATGAGGTACAAGCCAAAATAGAAATGAGCTCATTCTCCCCTATCTCTGTTGGCCTTCTATTGCAAACAGGAGCTAAGAGTCCCAAAAAAATTCCTTCATCAGGAAGGGAAATAGCAATGACTTTGAGCCCACACACAAAGACAAGTTCTGCTCAGAAAGAAGTGCTATTTTTAGTAGTTTTTCAAATGAAAACTGTGCTAAGTCCCAAACCTCAGGCTCCTCTGTTCTATTTAACTTTCCTTAACACTATTTATTGGCAAATGTTTCTATGTGGGATAGAGGTGAGCTTCATACCTGAAATTTCTTACTTTTTTTTCCCCCTTCACATCAGTCTGAAAATCAATCAATCTGCCTTCACATAGTACAGGGAACAGGTGCCAAGGTCTGGGTATCTGAAGGGCCCATTCATGTAACACAGCATACCTGAGCTCTCAATGTCTGCATGATGCACCTGCTTCTAGCTCTTTTAATTATTTTAAGAAGAGTGTGAAAACGTACGAAGTGAGAAAACTAATGAAATGAGAACCCTAACCCTAACCCATTAATCCCTAACCCTAATCCTATCCCTAACCCATTAACCCCTAACCCTAACTCATTAACCCCTAACCCTAAACCTAACCCCTAACCCTAAGACCTAACCCCAACCCCTAACCCTAACTCTAAACCTAATCCTTTACCCTACCCATAAACCTCACCCTAACCCTAACCCCTAAACCCTAACGCTAACCCCTAACCCTAACCCTAACCCTAGCCCCTAATCCTCATCCTAACTCCTAAACCCTAAAAGTAACCCTAACCTTTAAACCTAGCCCTAAACCTAACCCCAATCCCTAACCCCTAACCCCGACCNTGCCAAGGTCTGGGTATCTGAAGGGCCCATTCATGTAACACAGCATACCTGAGCTCTCAATGTCTGCATGATGCACCTGCTTCTAGCTCTTTTAATTATTTTAAGAAGAGTGTGAAAACGTACGAAGTGAGAAAACTAATGAAATGAGAACCCTAACCCTAACCCATTAATCCCTAACCCTAATCCTATCCCTAACCCATTAACCCCTAACCCTAACTCATTAACCCCTAACCCTAAACCTAACCCCTAACCCTAAGACCTAACCCCAACCCCTAACCCTAACTCTAAACCTAATCCTTTACCCTACCCATAAACCTCACCCTAACCCTAACCCCTAACCCTTACCCTAACTCTTACCCTTCCCTAACCCTAACCCTAACCTCTCNAAACCCTAACGCTAACCCCTAACCCTAACCCTAACCCTAGCCCCTAATCCTCATCCTAACTCCTAAACCCTAAAAGTAACCCTAACCTTTAAACCTAGCCCTAAACCTAACCCCAATCCCTAACCCCTAACCCCGACCCTAACCCCCAACCCTAAACCTAACACTAACCCTAACCCTAGCCCCTAACCCTCATCCTAACTCCTAACTCCAACCCTTACCCTAAAACCTCACCCCTAACCCTAACCTTAACCCCTAACCCCTACCCCTACCGCTAACTCTAACACTAACCTTAACCGTTAACGCTAACCCTAACCCTAACCCGAACCGTAACCCTAACCCCAACCCTAACCGTAACCCTAACCCTAACCCCAAACCTAACCCTAACCCTAACCCGAACCGTAACCCTAACCCCAACCCTAACCGTAACCCTAACCCTAACCCCAAACCTAACCCTAACCCTAACCCGAACCGTAACCCTAACCCCAACCCTAACCGTAACCCTAACCCTAACCCCAAACCTAACCCTAACCCTAAACCCTAAACGGAACCCTAACCCTAAGACCTAATCCTAATCCTTACCTTGAACCCTAACCCCTAACCCTAACCTGTAACCCTAACCTCTAACCCTAACCATAACCCCTAACCCTGACCCTAACCCTAACCCCTAACCCTTACCCTAACTCTTACCCTTCCCTAACCCTAACCCTAACCTCTCTCAGTACATCAATAGAAAAAGGAAGACTAGGGAAAATATGGGCCCACTGATGAATGAGATGGGCGCCCTAGTGGTGGAAGACACAGAGAAGGTGGAGTTACTGAATGCTGCCTTTTCTTCAGTCTTCACTGCTAAAGCTGTCCCTCATGAATCCCAGATGCTGGAGGCAAGGGGGAAGGTCTGGAGAGAGGAAGATTTTCCCTCAGTTGAGGAGAACTGGGTTAGAGACTACTTGGCCAAGCTGGACATCCGTATGTCCACGGGCCCTGATGGGATGCACCCGCGAGTGCTGAGAAAGCTGGCAGATGTTATTGCTAGATCACTCTCCACCATCTTTGGAAGGTCACAGGGAACAGGAGAGATGTCTGAGGACTGGAAGAAGGCCGACATCGCTCCAGTCTTCAAAAAGGGCAAAGGAGGACCCAGGGAACTACAGGCCAGTTAGTCTCACCTATATCCCTGGGAAGGTAAAGGAGCGACTTGTTCTGGATGTCATCTCCAAACACGTTGAAGAATAGAAAGTTACTGGAAGTGGTCAACACGGATTTACCAAGGGTAAATCATGCTGGACCAATCTGATAGCCTTCTATGATGTTAGAACTGGTTGGCTGGATGAGGGGAGAGCAGTAGATGTCATCTACCTTGACTTCAGCAAGGCTTTTGATACTGTCTCCCATAACATCCTCATTAGGAAGCTGAGGAAGCGTGGGCTAGATGAGGAGACAGC
>VYXH01012332.1:61304-110221 GCA_013397275.1 Burhinus bistriatus | reverse complement strand
ATCTTTCTTCCCCTTCGGCTTAGACTTTTTAAAACTGAAGAACTGTGATTAGCATTTATTCATTAGCTGGTGTTACAGAAAACTGATGGCTCTTCACCCCTTCACATGCTTTTTAGTGCTTGACAAGCTCTGCTACTCTTGGCTAAAATATACTATATTTTACAGATCTACATGTGCCGAATGAAAGTGATGGCTCGTGCTTGTCATTTCTATAACAATGTGGAAGGTGAGTTTGGCTGTGGAGGTAAAGCCCTGTCTTTTGGAGAGGGAGAGATTTGCTAGGCAGGTAGAGAAGTCTGGAAGAGTTGGCAGAATCTGCCTGTGCATGAGCACGTGTGTGTGTGTGTTTTGCTCTGTGTTAGTGTCTTTCAAGAATGAGATGTTAGGAAGTGGATGAGCATGACGATCAGGGTAACAACAAATCTTTGTGTGATACCTTTACCTAATCTTGTGGTTGTAATGCAATTTTTCACAGAAAAGAGTACAGAGAAAGAACTGATTGAATCAATCATGGATATCGAAGACTTGGTTAAAAATGGAAACAAGCACAGGTAAATGATCCCCTCTGACCTTCCTCCCCTTTACTTGTGAAGACAGTGAAAACTATTTCTCTGCTTATACCTTGACATACACTAAAGTAGCAGAACAATGATGAGAGCAAAGGGGAGTGGCTGAATATGTTGCAGAGACAACTTCCAGCAAACTCATGTGTGCACGAAAGCCTTAGCTTCTGTTATGGCAGTCTTCATCATATGGCAGTTTCAATCCTTCCTTGTGTAAAGACTGAATCGGATCAGAGTCAGGCTCACCAATATTTTATTTCTCACTCGAGTAGAGGCTGCCAGTATCATCTGACATGATAAATGATACTGCAGTTTTGTTTCAGATCTAAGAAGATGAGGTGGCTGATTTGTTGAGGTAAAATAGTCTAGTGCAGCATTTACTTCTAGCCTAAAGTTGTGAAGTGATAATGCAGTAATGAATGCCACTCTCTCTCCTTTAATTTCTTTTTTCTTTGTTTTGTTGAACTGCACAGCTATTATTTTCTACACTTCTTTTTACTTTTGTTGTGTGAATAGAGCTCACCATCTGCCCTGAAATTAAACATGCCAGTTTCAGCTTAAGAAGTTGATTAGAAACCCTTGAGAGTATGAAACATAGTACATGAATGCACTCTTAATATTTCTGCAAGTATTACTTTATAGTTTGTACTACTTTTTTTTTAAACAGAGCTTGTCCTTATTATCTCTCTCGAAGCCTGAAGCAGCAAGCAGATATTATTTTTATGCCTTACAACTATTTACTAGACTCAAAGGTAACATATCTTTTCTGTTAAATGCAATTGTTCTTCTATTTATCTTCTATTGGCTTTTAGTGGATAAGCTGCGAAGAACTGATGCATAGCCAGTGAATGCATTATGTGGCGTACTTCAAAACTAATCAAAATGCAGTTCAACTTCAGAACCTCTGTTGTGTTTTTCTCTGTAAAGTTGTTCTTTCCCTCAGTTAAGAAATTTGTCATTTTTTCTTTGAAGTCTTGCTATTTTTATCAAATTAGCTTTGCAGAAAGTGATGCCCTTGTTGTTTGGTGATATTCACCTCCTGAATACAAATCTTCAGTGGCATATTATGTAGTAGTTTTGTGTGCATTCTGGGACGTTTTTGTTTCTGCAGCCAGCTATGTGATATCTAGAATAAGGAAAATTTTTCAGTAGAGATTGGACATCTCTCTTGGAAATAATTCCTGTCTTTGTAAAAAAAGCTGTTGCAATAAGTTGTCCTTATTTCATGGATAGAAAATGAAACCTTTGAAAACTCTGTTGAGGAAACAAAACTGCTGACACCTTTATGCAACTTGGAGTAATTAATGAGTTCTAGTAAAAGCCAGATTACATCCCACTGCTACAAATGGCAAAAAGACCAAATGTTTATAAATTAAAAAATAAAATAAAATAAAATTTAAAAAAATCTCTGACCACCTTAAGCAAAGAAGCATTGAGAAATGAAGTTATATGATCGGGTACTGTCAGGGGTGTTTTCAGAGCATCCACTTCTCGCAAAGACAACACAAGCATAAATTTGTAAAAACAGGGCAAATCCACCTGCTTCGCACCCTGCTCCTCCCAGATCCCTGTCTGCAAAAATAGTGACTGAAATTAATTCTGATTAAACTTGGGTATTCTAGTATGGTACAACTGTTTGGTTTTTTTCTTTTCTTTATTACAATGTAAATTGTAACCTCCATAAACTTTTACATGGTGCATTTTTTCACCTTCATTTCCAGAGAAAACAATTCTGTGGTTTATATATTAGGTAGCCACAGCAATGACTTGCTGTTTTCATTAAAAAAAAAAAAAGTATTCAAACTACATGAAAACCTGACTCTGTCTCATGAGCCAATTTCTCAGTCATTCCAATCTATATTTCTCTGTAACCTTTTTGTCCATTCTCTCATTCTCTTCTTCATCTTTTAGAGCCGGAGAGCGCACAACTTGGACCTGAAGGGGACTGTGGTAATACTTGATGAAGCTCACAATGTGGTGAGTTTTTTCTGGTCTGTTGCCATTTTTCAAACTTCACCCAAATTGAAAAACAGACCTGTGCCCTATTACAAACAGTCTGTAAAATCTATACTTAGCTATTTCAGTTGTTAATGTTCATTATCATGAATATTTCTTGCTTCCGTAATAGTTAAAGCTTTGTAGTTTAATTAATAGTCCTTGATGCTACTGTGATTTTCTACCAGGTGAGAGTTTCTTCCTGAAGGGTGGATCTCCAAATTTATGAGGGTGCTATTTTCTTGTTTGGAGAGTTCTCTTCTACGGTGTCAGAAATCATGAAAGATCCATTCTTGAAGCTCAGCTGCATCGGCTGTCCAAGTGCAGTAGATGGCAAATGTGACTCGTAGTATTTCCAAGTCTTCACTCATAGAGAGGGGGGGGGGGGAAAAAAAGGCGCCGCATTATGAGATCTTCCTTGTAGTTGGCTCGAAACTGCAGCCCTTTGCCTAAATAATGAAATGCAAAGCAACGTTTGAAATATGTCCCTTTTATCTACCACATGAGCAACCTCCCAGTGGGACTTTGCTAAACAGCTGTAAAGTTCACTTTCTGATTGCATGTTCTTTCAGTAAACAGGCCACTAGAGGGTGTGCTGTGTTTCACTAGAGATAGTTGCCGAGTTATGTCCGGTACGTGCTGTTTTCATCAGAATATCTTTTTTCTTCTGTTGAAAAATGGGTGGAAATCCAATCATAGTTTGTTTGGATTGTGTTGGGGTTTTTTTCCCCTTTATAGTGTTTAAAAATATTAATTGATGCCTGCATGTGGAAATTAGCCACAACAGCTATTCTAGAACTACTCGTTTTGCAATAGTTCTCCCACAGTATTGTCCTTTCCAGGTTAATATGTGGAAACTTAGTAATTACCCTGAAGTAAAACGCACTTCTTTCTGATTAGATTATTTACACATGCAGTTAGTTCAACGTTTTTTTCTTTAACTTATTTCTTCATAGCTATTGCAGTCAAATTTTTGTGGAGGTTAGTCCTTACTATTTCTCTTCATTCCTCAGGGAAAGTGATTCTTTTTGTTTTTTCACAAATTTTTCCTTCACAATGTGACTTATTTTTCAAGGTCATAGAGAGTTTTGTCAAACTTTGCAGTTTGGTGAGTGTTGAAACCATTACTTTTTTTTTTTTAATGAGAAAGTCAGTATGTTTCCGTCCTTCTCTATAATGATATTTGTTTTGGCGTACATTTTGGCCCAGGTTTTATATATGAATAATATGCATTTTACTGCTTTTTTTCATGGCCCCACTTCCCTTTTTTTGCTCCATGCTCCCTTCTCTGAGTGCAGGATCATGAGGGGCAAGGATCATGTCTTCATATGAGCTAATATAGGGATACGAGTATTTCCTATGAGTATGAGAGGGACCAGGAAGTAGTTCTTTCAAGGGACAAACTGATTCTTCAACTAAAAAATCTGGTACTTGAACAATTTGTCTTCAGACAGCAAGCTATTAGGGAACTGCATGGGAGAAATAAAAGGATGTCAGGAAAAATATATTAGCAGCAACAGTAGGAACACAGAGGAGGTCACACCTATTAAAAGCAAAACGGATTGTAATGATGACAGTGATTTGCTACTAGATGGGAATGGTAGAATGTTGATAATGTGGAAGAGGAAAAATCTGTTCTACGTTTCAGAAAAAAAGGATGCCTAGTAATAGTCAAAGTCTTAAGATGTTTATAAAATGTCCTCTGGCCTGAGCTGGAGATCAGAAATGAAATCAAGTCTGGTCATCTGGACTTTATCATCTATGAAATTGCCGGAGCTAATAGCACACTGAGCAGTCCAAGTAATGCTTCCATTCCTTACATTTTAGGAGAAGTTGTGTGAGGAGTCATCGTCTTTTGACTTGACACCCTATGATTTGGCTTCTGCAATGGATGCTGTAAACGTTGTACTGGAAGAACAAGCCAAAGTGGTTCAACAGAATGAAATAAATGCCGAGTTCAATATGGAGTTGGCCAGTTCAGGTGTGTTGACAACCACAAACCACTGTTTCACTGGGATTATAGGGTGCTGCTACCAAGAACTGGAAAATAAATTTTCCTAACAGTTTCTGGAAAACTTACTCTCATTAGTAGATACCTTATTGTTCATTAGTAATCACTGTCAGGCAAACCTGAGAAGATGCGGCCAATCCAATGTGACATGAGGGGTCATGAAACAGGACAGTGAGTGGAATACAGATGTATTTCCCTATATGCAGTTCTAGCCTTCATATCCATAACTTCTGAAAAGCCATAAAGAAACTAGGAATGAAACAGACATGAAACATCCTCTTTGAAATCTTTCCTTTCTTCAACAGGACTGAACATGGAACTTGAAGATATAGCAAAGATAAAAAGTAAGGTTATTTTTTGTGTTGTTGAAAATTGTTATTGAAACAGTTTCAAAAGGTCAACAACTATAAATCAGGTTCATGTAGCATTTCAGTAGACATTGCTCATAACTGAGAAATTCATGGACAACCAATTCATGGTTGTCTCTTTTTTCCAGAGAGTTTTGTGGAATATTTAGTTACATTTTTTTCCCAAAAAAATGAGAGAGTTGGCAGATGAATGCATCACTTCCTTCTTTGCTAGAAGTTCCCTTGTTTTCTAATCAGTGTGCTGGAATTGTATTAGTTGCATCATTCTGCAGTAAGAACATGATGCTACATAAAGTTAATAGCAAGAGCTTGAGATGTCTCATTTTTACAAACCATTTCCAAGAACAGTTTTCCCTGTCTATAGAGGAGAGGTTAGCATTTAGTTGACAACTTAAGCTTCATCTAAGAATTGAGGTCATAGAAGTTTTTAAAGGTGAATACAAATAATTAGAGATGATATCTAGGAAATTGGTTTTGATCATTCTGATTTGTTTACAGAATTGAGAAAACAGCTAGGTTGCTGCTTTTGGCAACAGCCTTTATAATAAAGTGCATTTGAAAAGGAGGCTTAGATGTGTCCCAGAAGTGAGTTTCTGAGAACCCTAACTTTTTTCCCCCCTTGATTTTCTTAAAGAAATTCTTCTTCAGCTAGAAAGTGCTATTGATGCAGTGGAGCTGCCAGCGAATGATAGTGGAGTCACCAAAGAGGGAAGGTAAATTTCTTGTCATTAATATGTTTGCATGTTAAAAGTACAGCAGATTCTAGACCCAGGTGAAACTGGGTCAGCTGTTAGGATTGGTAGAATCATAGAATCATCTAGGTTGGAAGGGACCTTTAAGATCATCGAGTGCAACCGTAAACCTAACAGTGCCAAAACCACCACTAACCCATGTCCCTCAGCACCACCTCTACCTGTCTTTTAAATACCTCCAGGGATGGTGATTCAACCACTTCCCTGGGCAGCCTGTTCCAATGTTTGATAACCCTTTTGGTGAAGAAACTTTTCCCAATATCCAATCTAAACCTCCCCTGGCTCAACTTGAGGCCGTTCCCTCTTGTCCTGTTGCCTGTTACTTGGGAGAAGAGACCGACCCCCACCTCTCTCCTNTTGGTGTGATTCAACTGCAGGACCTGGGAATGTACCTTGTTGAACCTCACACCATTGACCTCAGCCCATCGATCCAGCCTGTCCAGATCCCTCTGTAGGGCCATCCTGCCCTCCAGCAGATCAATGCTCCTGCCCAACTTGATGTCGTCTGCAAATTGACTGAGGGTGCACTCAATCCCCTTGTCCAGGCTGTTGGTAAAGTTATTAAACAGAACCGGCCTCAGTACCGAGCCCTGGGGAACATCACTTGTGACTGGCAGGAGTACCATTCTAGTTTCTAGGAATGGTGTTTATTCAAGATTTTGGGTTTCCTTAAATGCCCTTTCTGTAGTAATCATTATATCTGGTGGAAGTCCCTTTTAAAGTGTTTCAAGAGTGGAAAATCCTGTGCTGTGTGTATGCCTATCGGGTATTTTGAACTGGAAGAAGCTCCTCACTGTGCTGCTTTAAGTTTTGCATCGTGATTTAAACAGAGGTACTAGTGCTGCAGTGATTTGCTTTGAGGTATCTCAGAGCTCTGTAAGTCTATTTCTAAGCTAACACATATTGTACATTGTAAAATAAAAATCAGGGAAATTGCATGCAAATCTGTTTCTAAATTCATACATATTGTGAATTGTAGAGAAATCATGGAAAACGTGAAGGATGTGGTCAGTATGCTTTCTGTCATGTCAATATCGTCTGCTGTCTTTATAACCAAATACTTATTTTTATTCCTGTAAATTTTTCTTTCTCATGGAGACAAGAACATGTTTTGCTACTAGATGGTGAAGTTGTTGTTATAAAACAGTAACAGTAATTGTGTCCATGTGCTTATTTACAACGTTTACCCACTTGTGTTTTTTCTTTGTAAATTGCAGCTACATCTTTGATCTGTTTGCAGAGGCCCAAATAACATTCCAGACCAAATCCTCACTCTTGGAGTCGCTAGAGCAGATTTTACAGTTTCTTTCAGGCCGTAAGTTTAAATTTGTTAGTTGTTTCACTCAGACTTTTCTCTGTAATGTAAGTCACTGGAGGTTTGCATTGTTCGGGGAGAGGAGGAGAAAGGCTTCTTTGTTTAGATTTAAATTCTAAAGGTTTTAAAAGCTAAAATCTGATCCTGAGGACCTGTGTCTTTTTATTAAGACTTGCTGCAAGGTCCTCTGCTGAAAAACATTTTTTATGTCTGTTCCTGCAACAGAACTAGTTTTAGGAACCACTTTGTGTCAAAACCTGAGCATGTACCAATATGTGTGCGTACGTACATGGGTGTACACAGAGGATTTTTGCACACAACCCTCTTTTTCTCCAAACACAGAAGAATTGTGGGGTGGAGCTTGTTGACATTTTGCTGATGGCACTTTTGGTGTCTTGAGTCCTTCCCTGGTCATGGAGTTATGAAACAGGAATATTGGGAATCACGTAATGTGTGTGTTTGGTTTTTTTATTGATTTAGCAAGCTTTTATTCTACTGTCTGTCAGCATTTCGTTCTCAATTTGCCCTTCTGCAAAGAAAAATCTCCAACTTCTACATATGCTAAGGAAATGATTTACTTAGTTCTTACTAGCAGACTCTTTAGTAAAAGCATTGAAGAGAGCAAGCCCACTCCATGGAGACCAGAATATAGACTGTTAGTTCTGCAAGTGCATCCTTTGAGAACACGTCTATCCTTCCCTTTTTCCCCCATCTTTCTCCTTTTAGGCTGTTTACCCTCTGGCTTAACAGGTGCATTTGTTTATCGTTTCCATGGTCAAATTCTCATCATCAGTGTATTTCATATGTTCTTTTAACTGTTCCTCTGTAGTCACTGTTTTAAGCGTACTAGAGGCTCGGATGTGATTCTAAAGGGCTAGTTAGAGCTATAGCAAAGGTTAGTTTTGTCTCTCTCCGCACACTGGAGTATTCTGTTTTGGGGTTTTCTTGTTGTTTTTTGTTTGTTTGTTTGTTTTGTTTGTTTTTATGAGACTAATATTAGTTATGTGAGCTTTTGAAAAAAGTAACCAAGCAGTTTAAGCATGCTTATCTTTGTCTTAGTTATGTCCTTTCCAATTTTTTAATTGGTAGAGGAGCCTTCAGAAGTTTATGTAATTGTCTTAGATGACAGCTTGCCATTGCATCAGAGACATGAAACTTCCTTTGGAATGCCAGTTTTACGTTTCTCCTTGTGTCCTGAATGATGGTGAAAAACTTGAAATAATTTATTTGTTTCAGATGATATTTTCAAGCCATTGTATTCATGGTGTTGTGCTGTTCAAATAGCATATGGATATATATACAAATGGATGTATATTTGTGTTGTAAAAGTAATCGTGTGTTATTCTCTGTAGGTACTGGGATATTTGTCAATACATCTGGATTGCATAAGCTCTCAGATATTATCCAGGTAAATAATTAGTGCTGCTTCTGTATATGTCTGAAGGATAGAAGAGTTGGTTTAAAAAATGTGGAAAGACATTGGATCCATTTTATTCTTGATTGTATGTTCACTTGTGCATTGCTGGAAATCTACAGGTTTTTGAGGAGAAAGCTGCTGCCTTTGATTTTTTACCCAGGTTGTTCTTTTATAGTTTTGATGTCCCTTTTTGGACGACCTCAATTTAAATTTATCTGGTTTTAGCCTCCACCAGGTGGAGCTTGGTTACTGAGCTGTTTCTAGCAGCACTGTTTGGGAATAGAAGACCACCTAATGAAATAACAGGACAGGCTAAGGAAAAAAGCAAGCAAAAGATAATTTAACTGTATTTTTTTCATTAAGTTAAAGGATCTGTAAAATAAAAATCTTTTTAGTGCCGCAGGAACTGAATGTGACACTTGTGGGTATCCATGTGGTACTGTCAGTTCTGTCCCTGTTGTGCACTTGCAGAACACTGATTATGAAAAACCCAGGCCCCGTAAAAATAGAAGGTACAGTGGACCAGTGTCCTGAAATTCAGTTTCTAGCTTCCTTCTGAAATTGACCAAAGCTCTAATGTTGTTGAGTGATACTCAAAAAGAGGGTAATGTTTGGACAGCTTAAAGGTCAAACAAAATAACAGCTGTAGTGTTACATATTGGAAAATCTACTGGTGCTTGGGATTAAGTTCAGTATATTCCCAGAACCTGGTGATTTCAGATCATCGTCTTGGACTGAGTAACTGGGTGTCAGGTTGAATTAGACCTTTTCCTGACAGTGAAATAAGACCTTTACTTCCCAAATACTTGTGGTTTTTTTGGATCAAAAAGATCTCTTTCCACCCGTCTTTAATAGGTGGATGATAATAACGATGGCATTTTAATGTGTGTTAATCATTGCTTTTCTGTCTTGATTCAATGATTTTTTTTTTCTATTAAAAATTATAATTCAGCCATTGATGCAAGAAATTCCATGATGTTAAAGTCTGTTGTGGCTGGCAATGTTTAGTCTCTTTGTAGTTCTCTGGTTGGTTTTGTTCTACTCGCTGGTAGCCTGCTTAATAGATTAGCTGCTGGACTTCTTCAGAAATACCTGATGTCATAGATCTTCTGGAAAATGTGCTGCTTACAAGTGTAACCTGTTTATCGGAAGCACAGGAGTGTTAAAAAAGGTGATAAAATAATGGAAACACAGGCAGGAGGAGAGTAAAATTTATGTAAGAGCAAAAATGAGGAAGAACACAGTGATTTATTTAATCTGAAAAGTGAATTGCTTCTGTGTCCAGCTCTGCATTTGGCAGCGGCAAATGAACTCTTTTTTCCTTCCTCAATATTCTTGCTTATTTCCTCAATATTCTTGCTTATTTCCAGAACACTTGTTTGAAGATTTGTAATGAAATTCTTTTCTGTCTGGGTGTGGTACCGACTGTATACTTCAGTTTTCCCTTTTTGCTGAAGGATTGATAACATTCCCACTTACATTTCCCTTTACCTGAGATTATTACTGTTTATAGCTTTTAGTGTCCCTTTGAAGTAAACTAGGAGGGATTAAATCATGTAGATTTGTATTTAGCCATGTTCTCTGAAAGTCCTGTCCTAAGTCTTGGATTTTATTTATTTATTTGAATGACATGGTTCAGGCTTGTTTTGTCATATTTACCAAAATCTACTGACAACATTCGGGTTGTCTTCCTGCTATTGCTAGAAAATCTTACAAAGAGGAAGTGCAAATTGTTCAGTATCGTTGCTTTTCACCTAAGAATTTACTTGCTATCTTAGTTTAATTTGGAATCCTCTTCTTCTAGAATTGGAATTTAATAGAAAAGGATAATATTTATAGGTTAAAATTTTCCTAAAAACATTATTATGTGTTTGTAGGAGAACAGTCAGCTCAAGTTAAGACAGTAATTCCTATACATGATTCATTTTTCTTACTTAATGAGACTTTCTGTGCTTACGTTGTCTGGCAGTAGTGTCTGAAGTCACGTCGCACCAGTTATGCTGGTTGAGAGCAGCATACATGTCCAAAAGGACACCACAGAATAACACCCTGTGTAAAACTAAAAGGGAAGAAACGTATTCAAAATTTTCAGACCTGCACGATAAAGATGAGTTATCTAGCTGTATTTTGAACGGTCCTGGTAGGTTTGCAATACCGAACTCATTGAACGCGTGGATGTTTGTGAGGGTGTATTGGCAGTGGCATACACAGTATTTCATTTTTGTAGCAGCGGTTCAACAAAACCTGTATGTATGTTCTGGTACAGTAGTAGCAATTTGTGTACACTGATCCCACAATGATTTGTACTGGAAGGTGAGTGTTACTGTTCTTCTGTGGGGAAGGTGAGGTATCCTTAATTTAAATGAGTTTTCCAGGGTTTCAAAGCTGAGAGATGAGAAGATTCAGAAGTAGAAGCCAGGTCTCCTGATCCCAGTGACCGGAGCCCACAGATTAATGTGTGCTACAGGACTGGGGATAATTGTGTGTGCTGTTTTAGCCTGTGGATAGATGAAAGGTGATTTGAATAGGAAGAGCACTCTTTTGCTGAAAGCTAAGATCCCTTTTCTGCTGCTACTGAGGACGTGCACACGGACAGTTATTGCAAATGGTCTGCTATGTGATAGTTTGTTAGCTTCAGATATTTTTCAGTAGGACTAGGTCACAGTCTTCGCTGGTTGAACACAGCGCTTTCTTGCTACAGAGCCTTGTCTTCAAGACTTAATTTATAACCAGCTTGTTTTTATTCATAATAATTTTTTTTTTCTTCCTTTTAGAAGAACACTCACTAAAATCTTTTTTGTACACCCTATCTTTGGCTATTTTTCAGAAGTTAGTATTTCCAGGAATTGTGCTTTTTTTTTTTTTTTTTGACTGGTGGAGAACATCTTTCTTGTTGCAACTAGCTAATATTCTTATGAGCTTGGATAATTCCCTTTAAATGTCTGGAGAAATTTTGTTTAGAAAAATTAACAGAAGTTATAAATATTTGAGAACCACAGCTGTTTTCGGTGAAGTTGCACTGGAATGCCATGTGTTTGAAAGAGCATCACCCTTAGTCATAAGACATCACATACAGGAAAGGGGAAGAAGCATAACTGTGCAGAAGAGTTGATAGAAGTTTTTAATTTAATATATGGACAACTAGGTATGATTACAACTCATTTTTTCTTTTTCTAAGCAGAGTATTATTAGTGTAGGGTATCATGGCTGAAACTTTAAACTAAGGGAATTCAGAATGTTCTTTTACACTCAGTTGTGACTATGATCTCATGAACATGTAGTGTGTTTAAGTTTATCCACAGCCAGAAGTCATGAACAGTCTGAATAATAATACTGTCATTTGTATAGTTTGAATATATTTAGATACTGGCTTGCATTTCTTTCAACAATGAGAAAGCCATGTGGTTAGCAGGAATTACCTGTAAAAAAATGAATTTATTCAAGATTCTGTCTTTATTTAATAACAGGAGCAAGGAGATATATTTAAGGTAACTTTTGTGGAGGTACTTCTCAGTGCAAAGATACATTAGGGATTTTGCTGGAAACAGTTGTTAAATCTTTCCATTTGTTTACATCTATTTTCCAGACAGTGTTCAACATCGATCCTCCGGAAGGCACAACAGGTTTCATGCCACATCAGTCCATATCTAAATATTATAAGGTATGGGATGCTTTGTGCTATACATTTTTTCCTTGCTGGCATTTAATGTCTGTGCTTAGTGTATCCAAGACTCAGAAGGATGTGGATAGTATAGCAAGTGATCACGTTGATTACAGGGAGGATATTTAAGTTTTTCAAAAAAAGCCCCAAGCAACAAAAAACCAAAAACCACCAAAGGAACTGTGGTTAATTTAGGTTCCAAGGAAAAAGGGGAGCTACACAGTAATTTTTAAAGAAACTCTAAAATGAAAGGAGGAAAGTGCAGCAAATGTGAATTATTGAAAACTTTGATACTGCATATTATGCAAGAATTTATGTGTTCTTCCAGTAATCTGTTCTCTTGACTTTAGTTTAGCCTATTACCAAGCAAGCACAGTAGAGCCACTGAACCTCATCCCCTGAAGTCCCTATAATTTGTCACGTTTGGGACTTACAGGCTGTGATGCTGTACTGAATTTTAGGAACAGATCTTTTTTTATATAAAAGGTAACTTTCGTATTAAGTTTAAGACTTGATACTATTTTTGTTGCCAAATGAAGCAGATCTCTTTAACACAGTAATTTTTTTTATTTTTTTTTTCTTCCTCTAGTTTGTGTGTTTTGCTCTGGTGGACAATACCTAAACAATGGGGTTCTTTGTCTCTGTTCAGGGCAGCCCATGAAAATCTGCTCCCATAAACTGACTCAAAATGGCTGGTTAAATGGTGATATACTTCTTTGCTCCTTGTTAGATATGTTATGAAAGACTGGAAACAAAATAGGAAAAACAGGAAATAATACGACCTTACTAAAACTATTAAAGTGACACTAATTACGTTAACTACCCTTAATATGGGCTGGCCTTTTTGAGGGATGAAGTACAAGTTCATTTCTGTAGCTATCTCTAGAAATGTTTCTGTTATTTTCCTTCAGGTACATATTCATCTGGATAACAGTAATCAGAAGAAGAAACAAAGGACAGATCTCTGGAATTCATCGTCTGCAAAAAAACAAGGTACAGGATGTGGTCTTGGGGAGGCTCATGCAAAAGCTCAACTGCTCCTTTCTGATTCGAATAAGAGAAAACAATTGAAGACATCCCAATTTGCATTACTTCACATTTGTGAACAGGGAGTCCTCTGGCAAATTTTGGAATGTCATTGTAGGATTTCGAGTGAAACACCACCTATGTTATCTCAAATGTTAAAAATGACACTGAGGAATCAAGGGCTGAATAGAATAACCCAATGAGGGCACACTCTAGATCAGTCTATATGCAAAACATTTTTTTAAACCCAAACAACATAGTACTGCTCCTCATATTGCTGGAAAGCCTTAAGTGTGTGATTAGTATGACTTGTTGCCACAGTACAAGTTAAAACCATCAGTAGATGTGGGATTGGGAAAGATTTCCGCCCCCGCCTCCCCCCCAAGTTAGCAGAGAACCAGTGGTTTGGTTGTAGGGTTGGGGTTTTTTTTGTTATTTTCTGTAAGATGAAGAGACTTGGAGCATTTGTGTTGGCCCAAAGCGCTCTCTAGAACAGGGTAGGTTTTTAAGGCTTTGGGACTCTAAGTTTGAAGAATTCTAGGATTGTTTGAAGGTGTTCCTTTGCGGTTTTATGTTTCCAAGTACAGCTCCATTGTGGATACAATGAGTTGAGGAGGTGCTTTTCACTTTTATAGTTACTTCTAAAGGGGAGGTGACATAAGCAATCTCAACAGAAAACATTCTTGTACTAGTGCTGCTTTGTGTGCTGCTGGAATAGTTCTAGTGCAATTTTTCCAGTGGAAAAAAATCATCTCTGTTCTGGAATGGTTGCTTGTGTCGGTGTAGGGAAAAATCTTCAGACCAGCCCAAGAATGGGAAACTCCTTCAGGATTGACGTTGAGGTTTATGAAATGTTCTGTTATACCTCGTATCAGCTATATTTCTCTGTATAACTGTGTTGTGTTAAACACAAGATTAGCGTTGCTAATGCTTTAACTACCTTTTACAAGAAGGAGATTCATGTATAGATACGATACTGAAAACGTGTGCTGAAGGTATTAGAATAGTAAATTCCATGAAAGTTCTTAATTTCTGTTGAAATTACTCGTATATAGTGGAGGAGTTATAATTGGTTGGCTCATTCTGGAGCTCTGTAGTGAAGATTGATGTGATGTGCCAGAGAAATAATGCTTAAGAATGTGAATTCTTAGCCAGAAAATGCCTGCCAGGTAACAGCCTCAGAGCACTGTTACCTTCTCTAAGATGGTCTTTTTTTTTGAGCAGCTTCCTAAGTTCTTCAGGGCACATTTTCACTTCTTGATAGTTTCAACCTCAGCTACACTTTTCAGTCCCTCTTGTTCAACTGAGATTTTTCCCTCTCCTTGTCTCTCTCTCCTCCCACCTATTTTTGTTCCTTATGGTCTGCAGAACTTGGTATCTGGCACTACCTCAATATAACCATGCTTCAAAACAACATATTTGGAAGAAAAGAAACTTGGCTTCTGAATCAAAGGCTTATCCTAAGGCTCCTATAAAACAGCACTGAGCTTGGCTTTGTTGGACTTCAACATTCTTTCTTTCTGAAATTTTAATTTATTTTTGAATAAATACAGTTAGATGGGAAACAAAACATTTTCTGATTAGAGAAGACAGATGCATATCCCTTTACCTAAGCCTTCTTAATAGAATACTCTCCGAGGATCTTTGTAAATACCTTGCCTCATAACTGTCTACTCAATTACTCAGTTAAACACTCCTGAGAATGAAAGTATTTGTTTCACAGAAGTCCTTTTCTTAAGGACAAAAGTTATGTTTTTCAAAGAATGAGTTTCCACGAATTCAGTGGTTTTGCACATAATGTCCCCTTAAGTGTTTCCACAAAGTAAGTTCTGCTCTGTTTCTGAACAGAAACGTGCTGTTTGGTAATCTGCAAATATTGCTTTCCTGAGACATTGCTCAATTGGAGTTTGAAGTTACAGGAATAATTCTAAGTAGATATTGTTAAATATGTGTGCAGGAAAAGACTAACAGAAACACTTTAGGTTTATTGCATAATTTGGAGGATTTATACATGAAATCAATACAAGCAATCGCAGAATTCTTCTGTGACTTAGTAGACATATACTGATATATTTGCTTTTGAAATAAGAACAGAGTAGTGATCTGTTGAGACTTGCACTATGTGCAAACCTAGCAGAGGCCAGACAAGCCTGATCAAGTCTTCAGTATCCTGTAGCCGTATAGCAGATTGTATAGAAATAATGCAAACCTTTTAAGAATAGCTGTTTTCAAAGGATTTTGTGGAAATTATTCACTCAAGCGTAATTCTCTGCAAACTGCAATTGGTGAGGAGAAGTGGCATAGCTTGGACTAGCTGGTGAGATGATTGCCCTAGCTATCTGTTCTGTGCACAGATGCCTCCTGTGAACGCGATAGTGAACCGTTGCAGTTTTACATTAAGATAAGATGCTTTTACTCTTGGTTTGCTCGAAATTGCCACGTTGTAAACTATTAGCAAACCATTTCTTCATGGATTAGGTGTCCTTGTACCAGGAATGGAAAAAGCTGCTGCAGAGATCTACTGTATGTAACATCCAACGGGTCCTGCTGGTGAATGGGACCTTTAAAATGGATTTTAATATTGTTAAACTTAGACATAATTGCAGAACATGAGGCTAAAAATGTTACTACAACTCCAGCTTCTCCAAGAACTGGGCAGCTGGTGCCTGGCAATCATCCTGCAGCGTTACAGAGAAGTATGCTTCAAACTGAGCATTGGCGAGGCAAATGTGAGTGGTTGGTGTTCTTCTCTTCTAGGCCATCCCATACCAGCACAGTTTGCTTTTATGCTGGAATTTCTTAGGCTCCTGACGTAAGTGATTTTGCTCTTGTCTGTAGATACTTACTGGTCTGCCCATGTATAGATCCTCACTGTGATTTGCACCAATTCTTAGTGTAAATTAAAGAGATAGAGTATTTGCTACATTTTGGAGTGTGATTCTTCTGGAATCTGGACATTATCTGGATAGATTTGCCCAAATGAGGTGGAAGGATAAAACTTTAACTTAAAATAAATGTTCTTTTGTAATTCTAAGCAGTAAGTGACTCACTAGGCACATATTACAGGGGATTTCCTGAAACTGTAAGCTTTTTTAGAAACATAGTCTTTGAACGATGCGTGAACATTTAAAAGACATGCACATGATATGTGGATGCTAGGTGGTTTTTTTAACTGAAACTAATCATGCAAAACAGAACCAGAAACAAAAGCTAATGTTTTATTTGGCTGCTCTTGTTCTTGACATAGATGATTGTTTCATTCCCTTGTTCCTTTGACTGTCTCTGAAAAGATACTGTTAAGTTTTCAGCAAGACCAGCAATGGTACAACTATAAGCTGAGTAATAAAAGAAATTACTAGTGTGATTTATCCATTTTTCTTTATATCCTTTCTGTTGATAATTTATAGTATGCCAGATTTTCAGTGTCACGCACGTTGTATATCCACATCCCACAAAAGATTTGAGCAGAAGTTGAAAAGTTTGGCAGTTGACTGTGGGGAAAATGCAAAGTTTAGATGAAAGGTTTATAGCCATTGGAAATTCCTGATGGAGAAGGAGTTCTTTTCTTTTCAAGCAAGAGCAGGGGTGGAGATTTTTTTTTTACTAACATCAATCATTTGTCCTTCATCCCAGTATTCTGCAGTTCTACCACGCTTCCCTTCTTCCCCTTCCAATTGCCCTTGACAGCAGGAATTGAATTAGTGGATGGAGGACTTAGTAGTTTTATCTGCTGACAAAAGGACCTGATGTTCTGTCATTTCTATAACCATCTTTTGATTAAAAGTATAACCTACTTAAGGTGCAAAGGAGCAATGACTTTTTAAACTATATTTTGAATGGGCATAGTAATTAGATCTGGGAAGGACCAAAGCAGATCATGCCATACATCTGAAATTTTAGCTGGCCATTTTACTTTCAGAAGTTCAGATGCAACGTGCTGTATGCTAGTCATATTCTTACAGACTTGCTTCTTGGTGTTTTCTCTTTATTTGATACAGGAAAGACCTTAAGCTATTGGTGTTTCAGCCCTGGATACAGCATGCATGAGCTTGTTCGACAGGGAGTCAGGACAATTATCCTTACTAGTGGGACTCTCTCCCCCCTCTCGTCATTTACAATGGAAATGCAGATGTGAGTACCTAGATGTGTGAATGGTACCATTACTGAAAATGCACAATCTACTCTTGTGATTTTAGGTTTTATCTCAAGATTTTTGAGTCTTCTGGCCTTGTAGCCAGTGGGGATTCATATAATATGACTAGGATCTTACTTTTGTGTTTCTTTAGCCCGTTTCCTGTTTGCTTGGAGAATCCTCATGTTATTGATAAACACCAGCTCTGGGTTGGGATCATTCCTAAGGGACCTGATGGAGCTGTGCTTACTTCTACCTATGAAAGAAGGTAATGAACTTCCATGTGGAAATCTGCTTTGAAGTCTTGGGTTCTGACATTTTGGGTTCTGCTTACAGGAGGGCGCTAGTGAAATAAGTGGTCCCTGTAGTTCTGTTCTTGGATAAACACTGTGCTGAATAACAACACCTTTTAACTACTACTGTTGAAAATTTCGAATTGGAGGGTTGGAAAGGATCAAATGTCAGGGCGCTGAGTACACTAATAGTCCTTAATGGCCCTGACCAGCCTCAGCTGGGACCTCCACCGACAACCATTACCCAGGAGCTCCATGTAAGGTCTGGCATAGGCCTTCAGTCACTCTCCAGGCTGTGGAACTATCTGTCTCCAGCTCCATCGTAACCACATTGGCCATGGACCCTGTTGATCTCACCCTGACCTACTGATTGACTTACCGGTTTGACCTTGGACCTGCCTGTCACTAGGGACCTGCCTTGCCATCCCTGGACTGTGACACTCCTCATTGTCATTGGACCTGCTCCTGGTTTACTGACTTGTGTTCCTGGCTTGACCTTGGACCTTGCCCATCACCATGACTTTGATTTGGACTTGTGATAGAGCCTCGCTACTGGATCTGAGTCTTTCCTGCTTGCCTTGCTCTGTTAGTGTGGGTCTGGGCCCTGGCTGGCGAGACCCCATCCCTGCATGCCTTCATGTCGTGCTCAAGTACCACCTCGCCATCCCTTACAGAGCTGTCCACCCTCACTGACGTGGAGCCCCATCCTAAATTTCTTTGCTGAAGGCCTAATTGATTTGAAACATGACTGGCCTTTGCAACAACTATTTTTATATTTAAAGCTTGTCACTGTGACCAGCTTCTCATTTACCTCTGCAGTGCCTTCTTAAGGAAGATACAGCCAAATTATTTGTCAAGCTTTTCATCATCATTTTTCTTGCTTTTCTCAGGTCTTTCATCATTTTGCCTGTGTCTTTCTGTTTTTCGGAGTAGACACTGCTTCTGCTGCAGCTTCTGCTGCCAGAATATACTGCCAGCAAGGAAGGCCAAAACTTGATTTCACTGCGTATTGACTTCCGTTGTGCAATGTGATAGTCTCGTTGGCGTCTCTGTGTATAATTTTAAAAGGCAGTTTCATGCTTTGCTGCACATGGCAGAAGGTTCTGTGCTTGCCAGTTCTCTGAAGTTAATAAAGAGTGTCATCACGCTGGTGTTAGTACTGTGTTTAGGGAAGTGATCCTTCTGCAGTATTTTGAAATGAGGATCAGTTCCTTGTGTATGATACTTGTGTTCTCCCCTTTAACTTTCTTCCTGTAGTATGCATGTTTTTATGTGTTGGCACATTCTTAAATCTATTTCAATTTCAACATTATAGACAAACCTCTGGCTGAGAGTTCTGTAATTTAGCCTGCTGCAGGCCTCACTCACTGTTTTTTCAGCAATACAGAAAAATAAAAAAATAGATCTCAAAAACTTTTACTGAAAAAAAGGGAAAAAATGCCGGATGTTCCACAGAACTGGAAAAGAACTCGGCAATTGTAATTGATTTTTACAGAGAGGAAGTCTGGAAAACCCTCAGACTGGATTTTTCATTTTCAGAAGCTTAGTGTGCCATTTCAGTGTATTTTGTTGAAGATACTGTCTTTCAGCGGAGGAAGGTTGGGGATCCCCCCCCCAAGGCCTAGAACACCTCTTTTTTTTTTTTTTTTTCTTTCTTTTGAAGGAAGGGAATTCACAGTGTTTGCTGTACTTTGACAACATCTGTGTGGTGATACAGTTGTTTGTAGGTCTTATAAAAATAAATACATTCGGCTTTTTTTTTTTCCCCTGCATATGTAAGTTTCCTGGGAAAACAGTATGCAAAACTAGAGGGCACTAAAAAGAAAGAAACATAAAGGCATGAGAGAACAGGTGAGTTTTCAGTCAGGACTGGAAGAAACAGATAAATATTGCTCATTGTGGAGCAGTACTTTTTCAGTCAAAGCAAAAGCAATTTACTTGGCTTATGCCACAAGTAAATAATAACCATAGTAACCAAATTCACCCTTTTTGCCCTGCAGCCTCACCACACCTAATTCATCAATAATTATTTTAAATAGTTGTAACATTAGTCAGGCTTGGCAGCATCTGCAGACTTTTCTGGCAGAACTTTCTCCCTTAAATTGTTAGTGTTAATCATCAAGCTTATATGGCTCCCCATTTCCACTTGTTACATTTTGATAATATCGAAGCTTAGATCCTCTTCAGTGCTAATAATAAGAATATTTAATAGTAACAGTAATGTGTAGTCAAGGTATTGCTAATCTTCTATCCTTGGTATGGGTGCTTGCCACAGGAAGGAGAGCAATTAGGAGTATGAATATGCTGTTTTAGATGAATCTGAAGAGGAAGTCAGTATGTATGAAAAACATAGAAAAGGAAATACTATGATGTTACTTGATTTTTCTTCTTTGTAGGTTTTCAGAGGATTATTTATCTTCTCTGGGGAAAACAATTGGTAAGTGAAATGTGCGTATTTCAGAAACGGGATTTTGCACAGGATTTTTAGAAATCTCCTAGAAGGAGAAATACTACAGAAGACATAATAAGATTGAGAAAGGTAAAAGATTGCATTGCATATTTAAATGCTGTCTGGTTTTGTATGCTTCTGTTTGCTCAGGCAGCTGGCTGCTGTAATTGCATACAAAAATGAGTCTGAGTCCTTGGGTTTAATATTTCCAAGTTAGGAGTTCATTTTTATTGTCAGGTGTTTGTGTTTGGGTCAAAAATGTGGTTTCTAAACATGGTCAGAAAGTGGGGCAAACTAGAAAATCAGTGCACAGAGATGATGCGGTCGAGCATCATTTGCAGAGCAATTAAGGATGACAAGACGTCAATGCAATTTCTTGTGATATTTTTAAAGGCACTGCGTCAAGCACGCCTTATGTCAGCATTTGTTGTTTCGGTAATGTTTTACAAATATGATAGAAGTACAACATTTTAACACGTGACAACAGAATAAAAGAACATTTGTGTAGCTTGACTGAGATGGGATTGAAAAGAATCTGTTAAATCTAGAAATGTTTGAAGGAAATAGAGGAGAGTGCTCTGAGGTGTTCAGCTGGGCCTAAAAGATGAAATTAAGAAAATGCTTTCACAAAATATCAGATTAATGTTTTTTTAGTAAAGTGTATACTATTTGACTAGAAAAGTCTCAAAAGCAATCTTGTGGTACCTCATCCATTGCCTTGTCCACTGCAGTCTAAACATTCAAAGAGTGAAGAAAATACTAAAAATAGATCCTACTGTCATAAGGGAAAATACGGCAGATGTTGTATCTCTTTCATCTATAGCGCTTGGTGTAGCTCATAATGTATTTCATCCTGTTGACACTGAACTAAAAGCTACTTAGGCATCTGTATTAAACTTTACACCTTGACAAGAAGATTATTGAAATGATTTAAAAACATGAAACAACTTCTAATACACAAACATTGATGTTAAGAAAGCAGAAAAGATTTTTGGAAGGTACCCGTGCTGGTAGTTTATTTTTCTGCTGCAGTCTGTGTGCTCCACCCCAGGATGAAGACGCCCTCAGCTATACGCTGGCCTATCTCATTGCAGGTAACCTTGTGCGAGTTGTACCACATGGACTGTTGGTGTTCTTCCCATCGTATCCTGTCATGGATAAGAGCCTGGAATATTGGAGAGTATGTTAATTGCTCTGTCTTTATTAGGTGGCTTGGTTACATATGTCAGAAAGTTTGTACTTATGCTATCTAGCCATCCTCATTAAAAATTCTTTGTTAATAAGTAAATTACAAAATCTGGAAAGTAAAAACCCCGGTCAGGCTTCTCTTATTTTGATCACAATGCACTGAAATTCAGTGTTGTAGGAACCAATCCCAAAAGAATCTTAATACATTATCTCATCTGTTCTGATCTCGGAGTTCATTTAATTTCACCAGACTTCTCTTTATTAAACCTCCAAATTATAGTTGGTCTCAGAGTTTCAACTCTTAGGGGAAAAAAAAATCCCAATATGAGCATTTCTCTTTTTTTTTTTTTTTTAATTTGTAACTGTTGCAGCTGTAACTGCTATGCTCATGACTTCAGTGTCCTTGGTGAGACTTGGTAGAGCAGTTCTGTTTTAAATGCTCCTCCTCCTTAAAAGTGAATGCTGGGACAGAGGTGTCATACTGCGGAGTGGGGCTCTGGGAGGTGGATGTTGGGAACTTGCGAGTTGGTAGGAAAAGAAACGGTTCTCCCATCTGGGTGATGTCTGAGTTGCACCAACTGCAAGGAATCGCCATTAGTGTTGTTAGGATTGCATGTTTCTTCTTCCATCTCTTCCTATGTTTGGCAAGAGAGGAACAGACGGTGTTGGGGAAGCCTGTGGTGACCACTCCTGAGCATTTCCTTTCTTGTGGGCACTTCTGCTATGTGCTTACTTTCACATGGCCGTTTCTGATCTGTTCGTTATCTGTTTGACAGGAGCATGATTTTGCTAAACGAATAGAAGAAGTGAAACCAATGTTTGTGGAACCCAGGAACAAAGGAAGCTTTGCAGAGGTTATTGCATTACATACCTGTAACATTTTCAGAAACTGGTTTTATGTTTAAATACCTTCTCTAAGATGTGTTTGGGTATGAAACACCCAAACTTACCCTAGGATAAAATTAAAACTCCCTGAGAGCTTCTTTGAATTATAGTTCTTCTATGCATCCTTCTATGCGCAGGGTCCAGTCTTCATTTGAAATCCCGTGGTGTAACAGTGGCTAACAGACATACGTACTGAGTAGTCAAGACGGTAGAAAGCTGTCACTTCCATAGTCAGCACTGTTTAATGTTCTGTGGGATATTTCCTCCCAGCTTGTCCTGCTTTGGGTGTAAAGGAATTGTGCAGTGTCACCTTGTTTACTTGTAGCCATTTGGTGCCTATTTCTTAGACTAAATAATATCCTTGAATTGCTTTCCTGGTTTGCCTGTTTTCCTCAAGGATCTGCAGAAACACAGGACAGACCATGTTTTACCTTCTGGTGAGAAGTATCTGGTATTAATATTTTATGCTGACCCAGATGTATTCTAGATTTCACGGTAATGTAAGGCTTTTGCTAAGCAAATGGCTTCTGACATTTACAATTAGTGAAAGTAAAGAAAATTATACTAAGCCAAATTAATCACACTTAAATCTTAGTATACAAGTCAGATTTAGCTAGTACCTATTTCTATTTATGTGTATGCAAAGGATAATACCATTCTTGCTCTTGCTTAAACTAGTTTATCTTTTAGGTAATGGATGCATATTATGATAAAGTTGTCTGTCCGAAGTCCAACGGAGCTGCTTTTTTGGCAGTGTGTCGGGGGAAGGTAATGTAACTGAGAACTTGTTTCATCTGAGACCAGGTTATATAGTCGTAGCTTTGCCCAGAGTCTCGCCAAGCTCGTGAAGAGGGTTTTAAACTAGAGTTGCCGAGGGAGGGGAACCTCAATCCATCCTATTGCTACCAGTATGATGCCAATGCCAGCAATGGGTGCCCAGAGCCTGGAGAAGGGTCACAGGTCAACAGGAGAGCACCTGGAGTGCAGCACAAAGGAATACCAGCCACTCCAGCCAGTAAGTCAGCTTCATTGGGGGCCCAACTTAAATGCCTCTATGCACACGCACGTAGCATGGGGAATAAACAGGAGGAGCTAGAGGCATGCGTGTGCCTGCAGGGCTCTGATCTTACTGGCGTCATGGAGACANTTCCTGGAATGCATCAATGATAACTTCCTTCTCCAAGTGATAGAGGAACCAACAAGGACAGGTGCCATACTGGACTTTATTCTCATCAACAAGGAGGAGATTTCTGGTAGCTTTCCATTATTGCTTTGAAATGATTCTGCTCATTTTTAATGTCAGAGAAGGTTTGCTGTGTTCTTATCATGTCTTGTTAACAGTTCAGGATATGGAAGGATTAAACAGAGGTGTTGACTGACATTTAAGACATCTTCTGAATACAACTGTTCTGCTTATCCAGGAATAAGACACATGCATTAATGGACCAGGCTGAGGTTATGCTTTGTCCAGGGCCTCCTAGAGGAAAAATCTAAGTTTAAAGTCCTGGTAATAAGAGCAAAAAAATCTAGTTGAAACTACTCATAACATATTCATAAACTACACTTAGCTAGGGATTTAATTTAATGGAGGAACAAAGACCAATAACTGCTGAATTGCTCTGATGTGTCACTTCAGATCTTGTTGATAGTGGAACACACTGTCTTTTCAGGCCAGTGAAGGCTTGGACTTTGCAGACATAAATGGACGAGGAGTCATCATTACTGGGCTTCCGTTTCCTCCTCGTATGGAGCCCAGAGTCGTTTTAAAGATGCAGTTTCTAGATGAAATGAGAAGAAGTGGTGCAGGTGCGCAGGTAATACTGGGCAACTTCTCACTGTTGGCTCTTTGCTTTTCATGTCATTGTTTCTCCTTCTTGTCTCAGTGGATTTTAGCCTTTGTTACCCTCCCAGCCTCATGGGACCTTGAATATCAAAAAGCCAAACATCCTTGGGAGTTTGTCACAAATAGTCACCTTTTTTTTTTTTAATAATGTTAAGGGTTCCAAATTCTGTCTCCAGTGACACAGTCTCAATCAACTGTAGGCTCAAAAAATGGTGTAATTAAAGCTTCAGTGAAAATCTTTGTATGCAAGTTATTAATATATCTTTCTGAGGGAATTATTTCATCCAGAGAGAGGGTGGGCAGGAAGAATTGCCTGTGCTGGCTGGTTTGGATATTTTTGTTTTGGTGGTTTGGGGGGTATGGTTTGGGTTTTTGTGTTATGTTTCGGTTTGGGTTTGTTTTTTCTGTTGCTGCAGGCATGAGAATGAACGGCATTATAAATTTAGTTTATTGTCCTGCAGGATAGCTATTAGGTCTTAAATAATATGGTGAGTCTGTTGTACTACAAAGGCTGTCAGTGCATCATATACTAAATAGTCCCTCAAGTTGGATATTACTACTTGAGTTTTCTGTGCACGGTAAGTCAGGTGTGATATTCGAGTCAACCTGTATTTGGTTTTTTCAAGGCTTTTGGAGATTTGTCAGTAGATTTTTGTTGGATACATTTTTTATTTCTTTAGAAAGAAATAGTGACTGTACGGCACGGAGAATAAATTTTGGCTGGTAAATAACGTTAATTCTTTCTCCCACCTGTTGCAGTATTTATCGGGACGTGAGTGGTACAGTCAGCAAGCTTCCCGGGCTGTTAATCAGGCTATCGGCAGGGTCATCAGGCACCGCCAAGACTATGGTGCTATCTTCCTTTGTGACCACAGGTGAAACCTTGGCTCTAGAACATAAACATACATCAACATCTTTATATCCCAACACGGGTATTGGTATTTTGTGTATGAATGTGCTGATGTTACTGCTTCGAGAAGGCTACAGTTCATAACTAATTAAATTATTTTATATAAGATGTTATACAAACATTGCATTATTTTAAGAAAGTAAGTAGACTGTTATCTTCTGCTCCCAAAATATACTGTCTTGGACCTGCAGAAAGAGATTAATGGTATTCATGCAAAATAAGCCAATTTATTGAATTCATGTTTGTAATGCTGCTGGAAATTATATGATAATAACTTATGGTTTTGTATTTTCTCCGTGTCTCATTTGAGAAGGCAGTCACCAGCACTGCAGTTTTTTGAGAGAAGGAGGACGAAAATGAGGAAAGATTATATTGCTGAAACAATATAATTTATACTAATATACTTAATATCAATCAATGTAATAGTAATATAATATGTATATAATAGGCAAAAAGAGTTTAACTGGTAGCCTTCAATGCTGAGGCTTGACTGGGGACAAAGAGCACCTCACAGTTCAGTACTACTGTTACTGTTGCACAGTTAAAGATTTTACGGATGAAAGACAGGAATTGGCTGATTGCATGGTACGTGGTATCAACAAAGCCCTTTTCTCCTCAGTGAATACGTCACCCTATTATATTTACTGCACTGTTTCAATCTTTTGTTGTCTTGCTGCTCCTTCCTTGTCCTTTTGGACCCTGATCTAGCGTTTGTTTAATTCGTGTAGGCCAACCCAGCAAATAATTCTCTCCTTTTCTAATCCTACGCAGGTTCACCACTGGTGATGTAAGAGGCAAGCTGCCTTCATGGGTCCGCCCTTACGTGAATGTTTATGACAACTTTGGGCATGCAGTCAGAAGTGTCTCCCTCTTCTTCCGTGTTGCTCAAGAAATAGTAAGTGTCTTTAAATAGGAAAAAAAAAAACAAAAAACCCAACAAAAAAACCCACCAAAACCCAA
The DNA here is from genome assembly GCA_013397275.1 of Burhinus bistriatus. Lineage (NCBI taxonomy): Eukaryota > Metazoa > Chordata > Aves > Charadriiformes > Burhinidae > Burhinus > Burhinus bistriatus. The sequence continues at coordinate 84,453 of VYXH01012332.1, read as the reverse complement.
CAAATTTTCTTGATAGCGTTGGAAACTGGGAATACTAATCCAAGGGAGAGATGTGACGGAGTCGCTTGTCTTGTCACTTCTGAACATTGGGAGCTTTACGGGAAAGGAGATATGCCTCATCTTTCTCCTAGGGTGAGCTGGGACAGGATGTGTTGTCATGCTGTGCAACTCATTAGCTTAGATCACAAAAATAACTTCCTTTTCCAGTCCCTTCTACATAAACAAAGCTTTCATTGGGTGGTATGCAAATACTGGAACTGGTGTTAGCATCAAAAGATTTTCTGCCTCACCCTCAGGGAGAGGGTGTATGTGTGCGAGAATCAGTCAAACCCTTAAATTTGAATCTAGGCTGAGTGGTATAAAGAGTGAGACAAACCCATCCGTTACTACCGTTCATCACTGGGTCATCTTTCCTAATGTGACTTCTCTCTTAGCATTAAAAAGCTCTTTTTCTCAGTTCCTTAATTTAAAAAGTAATATTGTAAAAATACTTTCTACTTGACTGGGGAAAGTCATAGCAAGAAATGGGCTGGAAGAGAGAATGGGGAATTCTTTGTTCCCCAAATGGAGATTAAGATTAAAATAAAAACTTAAAATGCTGCATGGAGACTTGGATGACTTCCTGGAAGATGCTTTAGCCAAATACAAATTGTTCAAAACAATAAGTTACAGATGGATGATGCTGGATGACTTGATGATCTTTTCTGATGATAAATGGGAGTTTCATGATAAATAAGAACCACAACCCACTGTACTTTGCCAGAAGGAGCTGTGTTGCAGGGGCAGTGTTAGGAAGCAATTGTTCTTTATTAGGGTTATGACCCTTTCTCTCTTAACACAGGTCACTTAGTGCTAAGCCTACTTACTACACTTCATCTATCCATATTACTTCCTAGTTATTTGATCCTGTCATCAAAAGCACATAAATCCAGAATGCTTAACAATCTTGCTGTCAGGGTTTATTTGGGAAAAAGGAGATGTCTTTGGGTTGTTGCTGGGATTTCTTGGTTGCAAAGGAAGTGGAGTGGAAGAGTAACTCTTGCCTACTGTAACGTTTTGTAAACTGCTTGCAGATGCCCCTACCACAACGCCCTTCTGGCTCTGCTGGTTCCCTAAGTGAAAGCGATATGGCACCATCTACTTCATCTGAGCAGATCCTCTCCCTGAAAAAAGCCAAAAACTTGGATGACCATGTTCCCAGTTTGAAGAGGAAAAGAAAAGGTAGGTTTGGGTTCTCGCAGATACACTTTTTTGTTTTAAGCTGATCCAAAAAAGGAGGAGCAAGAGACTAGAAACTGGAATGGGAGAAAACACAAGGAGGGTTCGAAGATCAATGTAAAAGTCTGATCAGAAGGGACGTAGCTCAGCATTAGAAAATGGGTGAACCAGCTGCAATTACAGAGCAAAGAGGCAGATGGGGCCTGAAAAGGTGTCCTGCAGAGGAGGAGTTTAGTGGAACATCATAGATAGTTTAAAAAAATAAGAACTGGAAGTCTGTTTCTGACTAGCACTGACTTTTCTATGCCCTTCTTCCATCCTGTTTTATAAATGACTCTTACGTAGTAATCTGACTAAGAAAACAAAAAGAGACCATTGACCTTGGAATAAAATAGTATTGTAAAAGTTGTGGTTAGCTAACACCAAAGAATAAAGTGTTTCTCATGTCAGATATTCTTTCAGAACGTTCCACTCTAGATTGCTTGCTGTTTTGGAACAAAACAATGAAGTTGTGTTTAAATCTGTGGTTCCAAAACAGTTACATCTGAGCGTGAGGATGATTTCACATTACATCTAAGCTGTGTTACTGCTGGTTGTCGTTGGCCACCACTTTTTTCCTCCCTCCATTTCCAACTGTGCATTTACGCTCCTTCCCTTGATCTGAATCCATCTATTGTGCAACTGCAGAGCAAGTCAGATGAGCTTGCCAAACCAATTTACCTTTCATCCACGTGACTGGTAGATCTATCTCAAAGGGTGGGCTGGAAAGCGTGACTGGAGGGAAAGGGAAGAAGCTGCATTGGCTCTTTTGATATAGATTTTCAGTTGCATTGCATTAGCTGTAACATCAAACTGCAACTGTAATCATAGTTCTGCTTAAAGAGTTTCTTGTACTCACTTTTTAATTTATAGCTTAATATACTTCCATTCTTCTCAAAATAGTGACTTTTCTTAGAAACTGACTCTATTGAAGTCATTTCACAAAACAATGGAAATATGTTTTGAAGAGAATGCCTTTTAGAAGTAGCAAACTGGTAATAATTTAACACTACCTACAGCTCTAAATTCTTATATTTAAACCCAAATGTACCTGGGTCCTGATGAGTGAGAATATGTATTCTTGGGACCTGAGGGTGACTGTGTCTTATAGGTACTGATACTGTGAGAACTGTAGGCTTTAAAAAAAAAAACTTGTTCTGTTTAAAAAATAACGAATACTGTTTCATGCCAGGGTATCTTAAAAACAGGAGCTCAGTTTTTGGGAAATTGGTAAAGCTAAAGTAGTTAAACACAGACAACTGTTGCAGTAAGACTTTTTTTTCCATTGATCCTAAGCCATTTTGAGAGGTTAAATATGATCATCACTTAAGGAAAAGTTTGAGAGAAGTCCACCAGGTTGTGGTAACAAACACTTGAGCAATTTTGGGAGTGATTAACCAAAGCAGTTTTCTTAATAAGTCATATAATGCAATTTTGCAAGATGTGAAAGATTAAATAAACCAACACATGTTTGTGGATTGCTATGTAAGATTTTGAGGTATTACTAAATCGAAGAAAATGCAAGAGATAATGTGGAATGTTAATTTGTCATCTGTATTATGCTGTGATGCCAGTAAATGCAGATGGAGCATCCAGCCTATGCGTGGAATATGAACAAGAGCTGGTCTCGCCTAGAAGACAATGTACTGGGCTCTTGGATGCATTGGAGCGCAATGAGAAGCGCAGTGAAGACGCAGAGGAAGAAAGTGACTCGTCGGGAGAGGAAAAGGTAATGGCAATGGTGTAGCAAAATACTTGCTTGTAAGTAAAACGTGTAGGCTCTAAAGCAAAATGAGTTTGGCGTTGATTTAAGAGTGCCAGTTCAACCCTCTTTCAAGAAAACCTCGCTGTAATCAGCACATCAGTGAATAGGCTGTGTTCTTCGTGCTTTCCTAAAATCCCTGTTTGCACTTGGTGGGGTAGCTCCCCCTTACCTGGCTACCATCAGCAGGAATGAAGCTGCTGGCTTGCAGAGTCAGTTTGGCTGATGACTAGTGTGTGGACTCCAGGAACATCTATTGCAACACACCTAAGCAGTTTGCTTAGGGGAAGAATGCCTGAGGGAAAAGTGTGGAGGTGTAAGGAGTATCTGGGGAATATCTGAGGAGTCCTAAGGGAGGTGGATGGAGACGTGTACAAAACAGAGCGAATATACAAACTTGGAGAAACAAGCAAGGATAGAGAATAACTTGTGTGCAGCTGCTTGAGAAATTGGCGCCACCACAGCATGGACACCAGAACTTATTCTTTGGAAAGCGTGGCACGTCTCCAGGGTCTTGGTAATTCAGCTACAGTATCTTGTTAACACAGCTGCACTGCTGTTGCATAGTGCAGCATTTCCTTAAGTCAGATAAGCTGATGGCCCTAATGGCTTGGCAGTGAGTCAGCGCGTGTCCGCTTTCTATATTTGGCATTATTACTCATCTGTGGCTTGCGGAGAGCTGTGGGGTCATCCTGTGCTACACCTAAATTGATGACCTCTGGCACCAGAAATCTGGGGAGTGTAGTCCTGAGACATGCAGTGCCACCGAGGGAGCCAGCTTTCACTCTGAGCTGATTTTAATAAGCACTGGATTTGGACTGATAATGGGGTTGGTGTGCTTTCCTGTCTGTCTTCAACATCCATCATAGTATCTGTGTTACCATTTTTTCTTTTATCCAGATTATACTGTACCCTTGTTCCCTAAATAATGGAAATTTGCTGCTGTCATTCTGAAACACGTTGCTTGTGGTGAAAAAGAAGAAAAGAAGCCTTTATCTCAAAAAATCAAAATACAAGAAATGGTCTCTCAATCCATTTAAAAAATGATTTGACAGTTCCCCTTAATCAGTTTTCCTTGTGAGATATGCCTTATGGAAACTTGTCTTTCAGAAGCCTGATTTCTTCTGGATCATGCTATTCAAGGCGGTGCCTTTACATCGTCCAGGATTAAGAAGATGTTTTTGATCGTTTTTCTGGCTTATTGTGTGTATCGTAAATATTTGCCTTGCTGCTTGTATTCCAGGTCTTCATTCCATTACACGATGCTTAAATAAAATATCTTTAAATGTGCACTTAAATATGGTTAGACTTGTGTGGAATTCAGTATCCTTGCAGTATTATGAGTGCACTGAAGGTTGTATTTCTGAGCATCAGCAACTGACTCTACAAACTGGCAAATCTGAGGTTATTGTCTTAGGATTTTGTTTATTTTGAATGTTGTTGTTTTAGTTGTAGTTAGTTTAACTTGATTCTGAAGCTTTGTGATCTGAATAGACATATTTAGAAGTCACAGGGGTACTGTTATGCTTCACTGGTTCCTCTCACAAATACTAGTCTGTAAATGCACCGATAGCCACATATTTGCTATGAAATTCTTTTATTGTGCAAGAGCAAAGAAATACATCACTTCACATACCTGCTTTCTCAACAGGTATGTAGAAACCAACTGGCAATATGGGTCCATCCCACAGTTTCTGCTGTTACTTAGGTGATTGTTTTTAACGTGGTTGATACTGACTTGATCTAATAGTGGAGACTCTGCTATTAAGAAATTCCACTCCTCTTATGCCCAGTCACTTCTCTTTTGGAGCTTTGCATTTACCAGTATTCCCAGTTGCTGCAGTGCAAGTGCAATTCTTTGTTACTGGGAATGGGAAATGCTAAAAAGCTTGTCAAGCCACAAGTGTTTCTGCTGCTGTCTCATCCTGTCTGCCCTGATTTTTCTGCAAGACTGCTTAGGCTGCCCTTCTCAGTATCCCAAGAAAAGCCTGATAGAGGTTTTCTTCAGAAGAGAAGTACTTCCAGGCAGGAAAGTGAAGGGGCATGTGAGGCATCAGTTACACACAGGTATGTGTGCACTCCCAGGACTACCCTGAAAGAGTTAACTGTAAGTTCAGCTTTGCTTAGTAGGGAATCTGCACCCTCAAGACCAACCGTGTCTTTAATTTCCTCTGGTTTGGTCTCTCTTTCCGAATTGTCCCATAAGTGCTTACCTTCTAGAAAACACATGTGTCCCAGCCTCTGTTGCAATAATTTAGGTTGACTTGTTTCACTTACTTGAATGGTGTCACAAACTGGGTTAACAAGCTTTACTGCTGGAAATGGCTAAATTAAATGGACAGTAACTTTGAAAAGCATTTTTTTGGACCTCTCTTCTTTTATTTTGATCTTCACAGGCACAACGTCTGTCAACACTTTCCCTTCAGTATGAGAAGAGGTTAACAGATGAACAGAAAGGAGGAAGGAAGAAGATAAAGCTGGTCAGCAATACAGTATGTGTTTTCATGTGTCTATGCCATACCTGTGATCTGCAGACTGCTTTAATTTGAATTGGAAATTTCCAGGCACACAGATGACTGATGCCAGAACAATTATGTGTTTTCTCCAAATTGTAAATATTCATCAATGCACATCTGAAATCTATTTCTGTCATGCTCTTTCTCGAATCTAGACATCCCAGACCCAATCAAGCACAGGTCAAGGTAGGGCTAGTAGGTGAAAAGAATTGCTTTCTGGCATTGACTACCTTGTGAACATCATCTCCCATTGACCGGGTGTGGTGGGTGGTTTCATTCTTTTCGATTAGAATAGAATAGAGTAGTTCAGTTGGAAGGGACCTACAACGATCATCTAGTCCGACTGCTGGTAGAGCCTCAAATGGTATAACTGACCAGGTTTGTTTGGGTAAGCGATCACGTCCTAACCATTATTGTGGGTCATTATTGTATGTTTGCAGTTGTGCATTACTGTTTTGCACTGTCTCCAAACCCAGTTAACTCATTATGCAGCTACTGGCTTCAGTGTCATGGCAAATTCATGAGAATCCCCTGGGTGATCGTCTGTGCCAGTAGTTGTCCAAGGTACTGTCCTACCTGGGTGCTGTCTGTCTGTCAGACTCTGTCACCTAGCAAACAAAACTCATCAAAGCAATCGCAGATCCTGAAGCCGATAATATCCAAGGTGTGAGGAAGGGAGCAGGTTCATTGCAGAAGGTTATGTTTGCAGTTTGTTGCTATCTGATGTCATGATGAGTCAGCCTTGCCCTCAAGGTTTGGAGTTAGTATCATTTCGTTAAACCTTCTCCTAAGAACAGAATTGCACAATGAGACTTGGCTGCCTTCTCTAGGAATATTGTTCTGAAGCAGGCAGTTTTGTCAGCAGTTAAGGTGAATAGCATCACTGCTCTTCTGTAAAGGAATGAATGCTCGCAGATGTTAGAGGGATTAATGTTTTAGAAATAGATATAATAATCATCTGGGGAAATTAACAATATACTTGTGCCTCAAGATTGCCCCAGTGATACTCTTTTTGTCATGAAGACATGTGACAAGGGTCCGACAGCTTTTATGTTCAAAGTGTGTGAGCACATTGTGATGCACAGTCACTTTCGTAAGGGAGAGGTTGTTCTGAATCTGTTTCACATCCCTGATGCTGTAGAAGAACGCTTCCCAGGAGGGAGTAATCTAGCTTGCTCATGTGTATAGTGCCTTCAAGAAATGTCTTAGAGGAACCAAAATGCTCAAACACTTCCCGTTCTTTGTATCTCCTGCTTCAGAGATGCATGTTTTTCAGTTAATTGGACATTTCCAGGAGGTAGGCTGGTTAGATTTGTGTTTATTCTGTGGCACTGAAGCTGGTTTTTTGGTTTGGTTTTCTTTATATTTTTGGAAATAACACACGGATATGGGGGTGACTACCCTAACTGCAAAGGACAGCCAGCTGTTGGTTGAAAGCATTCATTGTTCTATGTGGTGGTGGAATTGTAAATACATTGCTTCCATCTGAATTCACGTGAGAGTAACTCCTCAAGTCATACTATTTACTGAAAAGTCTTCCTGTCTGCACAGCAAGGTGATAAGAGAGCAGACCTGACGGAGCCAAAGAAGGCCCGCGCTACGTTGTACATTGCAACAGTGAAGGAGACCCTAAGCCAGCAGAACTATGATCTCTTCTCCAAGGCTCTTCAGCACTACAAGAAGACAGATGACTTCCCTGCTATGTTATCTCAAATGAGCTCCCTCTTTATAGAGGATGAAAAAAAGCATATCTTGTTGCGAGGTATGACAGCTTCCCAAGTATATTTATATGACGTGCCCTTTGTCTTTTAAGTAAACGTGGGTATTTCAGAGGCGTTTTAGATTGAAGTACAAATCAATCAGGATGATAATCGTTAACATTCATCACTTTATATCCCCAGATCACACAGAAAATCTTCTCAATATAATTATCATGAGTTAGTTTGCATCCTGACAGGCCTGAAAAGAATCACATTCCATGGAAGCTTGTGTTATTTTAAACTTTGCCTAAAAGTAGTATAGCTTATTCCCTGTGATTTAGGAGGTAACATCAAGATTGTGGTTGTGTGAGTTGGGTAGATACATTCATAAGTGTTAAAGAAGTAAATAAGTAGACAGGATGCCTAGAGAAATTTTCCATTGAAATAGTGGTGAGTATAAAGCAAGTGATCTGGGCAAGCATGGATAGTTTACTGGTTTAGCTGGTATTTTCTTGGCTTTTAACGTTGACAAGAAACTGGACTCCCACCAACATTTCTTGTAGTTTAACAGAGTGTTTTCTCTGTGAATTTTCATTTCCCTCGTAACTTGTGAGCAAATGGGCAGATTTTTTCTGTGACTTTTTTTCATCTACTAAAATAAAAAAAGCATAGTTATGCATCTTGTAAATTGTTTAAGGTTAATTTTAAGTTAAGGAATGGGAGGCTCAGTATAAGCATTTAGTACTAATAGTAGTGACAGTCTATTGCCCAATTTGCTGATCTTGGTATATAAATAAGAAAATATTTGATCGCCAGATTAAGGCCTAAGTCTAGTTTTCGAAAGTGGCAGGCACCTGAAACCTAAAATTCATTTGACGCTAAGGCTTTTGACTGGCAAGCATTTTATGGTACGTAAGATGAGGTATAAAATTAACAGTATATCAGTTATTCAAAATATCAGCCTAGCAGATACTTTGACCCCACGGTTTATTAGGTAGCTCATGACCTTTTACTCCAAGTGCCTGTTTCACCAAGAGGTAAACTACTGCATGTTTACAGTGAAAAAATTACAGTTATTACCTACTGGTGGTAATATTGTTGGAAGTTTGCATGATAGCTGGCCTTTGTGTAACTTATAAATGTGCTTATTGCATAAATATTAGATCGTGACACTTAGATTTTAAGTTATTTAGCGGCACTCTTTTATCTTCATGTTGCGTAACCTAGAAGTCCTGTCACTGTAGGTTTCTCTGGCACTTATCGCATTTGTTACCTGTTGTGGACTGATTTTTCTTTCTTCCCCATCCCCCTCTCTAATGGAAGAATTTTACCAGTTTGTTCGACCTCAACATAAAAAGCAGTTTGATGAAGCCTGTTGCAATCTGACTGGAGTGGGCTGTGGCTACAAACCTGAGCACAGCCTCCTGCGGGAGGAGAGACAGACGCTGGCCAAGAAAATAGGTGAGGAGCTTGTTTGAGCACTGTGCAGGCAGTTGTATCGTTTGGTGGACATTGTCCAATCGTAGAGCAAGATGCGTCTAATATATAGAAATGTCAGGGTGGAAAGCAGTTTAGTTCAATCAATATTGAGCTAAGTCTCTGCTCTGCGTGATCCTCTTGCCTGCCTTCCCATAAGCACACACAGATGCCTGAGCATTAGTTACTGCATGGTTAGTAATGATGCCATTTGATTTCAAAAGGGGAGTTTACAGATCTATTTAAATCTTGAATCTGGTCTGTGGATTTAAAAACTTTGTGTGTATTCCTCTGTCTTCTTTGCTACCCACATAGCGCCACCAGAACAGTTTGTAGAGGGTAACCGTGTTCTCGCATTGCTTGTGAAATCTTTGAAACTCTGGAACAATAAAGTCCTAAAAAAAGCAGGGTGTTAGCTCATCCCCTCTTGTCGGAGAAGTACATCTCCATCTTCAGGTGTTTTCAGCATACAGTGGCATATTTTAAAATGCACCATTCTATGTTCATTCTTCCCTAAGTTCACTGTTAATGGACTGGTTTGATTTAACAGAAGAAAAACAGAGTCAGCAGAAAGCAGCATTCTCAAAGGACTCGTGCTCTCAGCTAAACCCTGGGCTCCACTTGAACCGGGGAGGATCCCACTTGACAACAGGACTGAATAGTGCAGGTACCCTTCACGTTAAATAAAAAAAACAGTCCCAGGGTAATACGTGTTATGTTTTATTTCATCACTGACTGTAAATTCTCCAGGGGGGAACTAATATTTTTTGTGTTCACCTAGCACAGTGGCTCACTATCGGTAGGTAGGAGTGATGGTAATTCAGAATTTTCAGCAAGGATTGTACAAAACGAAACACACAAGCCAATAAATTGGATCAAGGTGGATACGAAAGAAACCAACTAAAGCCAGAAGTTTGTGCTAGAGACTGACCTGGCATATGTCAATGAGGGAAAGGATGAGGTGAGCACGAGACTGCTGGGCTTCTGTTTGTCCGGGGTTCATGAGAGCCGTTTAAGGAATGTAATTTTAGATTAGCTCAATATGAACCCAGGTATGAAGAAGAAAACAGTTCCCGGTTTGTTATTGGTAATGTGTACCCTCCTAATGTGGACAGTCTTGTTTTTTCTGCAGAAACGGACTAGTAAATGTATTCTCACAATTGCACATAGTCTCTGTATGCATCCCTCTAATCTCATACTGTCCAGTATTTATCTTTGAAGTTAAAGGCTCGGTTATGATTTGATTACAGATCTTCCTGAGAATAGCTGGGAATTTTCTGTATTTCTCACAAGGAAATGAGTAGGATAGTTGGACGGCTTAAAGTCTTTCTTTAGAGGATAAAGAATAGTCAAAGGCTAATCTGTTTTTTGTTTTGGTTTGGGGTTTTTTCTTTTTTCTTTTTTCTTTTTTTTTTTTTTTTAAATAAAGAGCTGCTGTTTCCTGGAAGGCTTTAAAAGCTTTTCATGTATGAAGCCACATTGTTTCTTTTGATTTGTTTTCATTTTTTGTTTTGTATTTTAAGAACATTCGCACAAAACAGAATCTTTGGTGGTAATTTTGTACTGAGGTCAGTGAGATTGATTTTTTACAGAAACTTGTTTCCACTAAAACTGATGGAGGAAAATAATAGCAATAAATGCATGTGTTATTTCTGTGGCTCACTACCTAAGTAGGGTGGGCTCCCGTGCAAGCGTCAGAAAGCCGTATGATGTGCTGTAGAAGATACTAATTATATAATTCACACCCATGCTTTTCCCTTTTCAGAAAATTGAGCTAAGCCCGTCTTTTAAAAGTTTATTGTTTTCTTTAATTTCTTTAAAATTTCTGTAGTGCAGAATAAAGACCTACATACCAAAATATGTGGCTGCTTAATTTAAATCAGTTTTTTTTATAATATACTTCATCCCTATTTGCATTCCTTTAACATGCAAAACAGAACTTTTTCCTCTAAAACATATCAGAAGCCAAAGACTGGCATTTTGAACAGAAGTCCACTGGGAGTTTAGCAGGATGTTCATAGCTGCTCCTATCTTCTCTTGTGTTCCTGCATTGCTCTTGTGCTATCTTGTGTATTATTTCAGGTCAGTTATTCTTTTAGCATTACGCTTGCCTGTTGGCGAGGGGGAACACTGCTCTCAACGGTTCACTTGCCCATGTGTCAGGTCAGCATTGTTGGTTAAGCCTTCTGTTTAAAATGCTTCTGCTCCTTCAAAGTGTAGCACAAAACCTGATTTATTGCTGACCTCCATGCACAGCGTCTTCTATGTCACCTTTTTCTCATTCCCCGGTGACCATCTGACACATTGCTCCATTTAAAAGATCAAAAAACTCCAGAAGACGCCAAAAGTGGTGCCCGGAATTAATTTGCTCAGTTGCTATTTCTAGGAGCAGGTCTCGGCTCTGCCCAGGGCCGTGCCAGAAGGAGCTGTGTGGCTGTGCAGGCAGTGTTGGCTTTACCACTTTGAAGTAGTCCAGGAGCCCCCTTCTGAATGAAGAGAGGAGTTGATAGGAAGGAGTGACCTTTTTGTCTCTGTTCCTCCCCAAGCCCTGCTCACGTGTGTTCTTTGTGTCTCAGGGCAGAACGCCAGTCGAGCTCCAACAAAAGACGCTGAAAAAGCTTCAAGCTCTAGGAGAGATCACCACCAGGTCCTCAGGGCTACCTATCTCAACGATGTGAAACGGGCTTTAAACAAAAGCACTTACGGCCGTTTCTATGAAGCGTTGTTAGCTTACAAGAAGACAGATAACTATGATGCTATGATATCAGTGATAGCAGCCCTCACCACTGAGAGGCCAGAAGACTTTCATCTCCTACAAAGTAAGAGGTTTTTTTTTTAAAAAAAAAACATTTTTATTTAGTTGAAAAGAAGATGTAGACGCTGTGATCTTGTTGTCCCGAAGTGGTGTGCAAGACACCAGTGTACACACAGAGCAGAGATATTTATTTAAGTCATTTCTGCAGGGATGGGTGCTAGGTGGTAACCCACAAAGCCAGCACACCAGCCTACAAACTCTTTGGAATATTTATATGGTTCAAAATGCAGAAATACACACCCTTAATTATAATTATTGGTTAGTACCTTATCTTAACAATTTCTATTGGTTAGTACAGTCTCTCGCTTTCATTTAAAGCTGCAATGTCCTTTAATTGCTGGGCGCATGCTCCAGTACGGTGGGGGGGATGGTTCTGTTCAGTCTCTAATTGAGTTGGTTGTCGCATTCTCCCACTGCTGCCTTTGCTTTTCCCCCAGTTACTGCAAATCTTTGACTTTGGGCCTCTTCCAGCAGCTGTCTGGTTTTCAGCTGGTTTTGGCGCTTTCCACGTAGGGATGTTCCCTTGTTATCAATCTTCTGTTCTTCTTCAAGGGTACTTTCACTAGCAGGGCATGTACTGTTTGTACAGTGTCCTGTTTCACACGGCCTTGCAATGTTTTTACAGCTTTTTTGCTCTTGCTTAGTGAGAATTCTACCTTCTTAAATACATTCTACCTTTTACAAGTAAATTTTACCTTTTTTAAAGTACATCAGTCTCATGTGCGCAATAACCTTTCACTGGTCACTAGTTTGCAAATTCTGCACTTCTGGGATAAATTTTTGGCATTGGTAAAGTTCACCTCTCCCGTTTTTTGGTATAGCAAAACACATAAATGGAGCAGCGGGAAAGATGTGTTAAATGAATGTCAGTCAGAGAACAAAAAATGTCAAGGTTATAAAATGAGCTCTGTTTTTCAGTTAGAAATTGTCCATTAAAAGCATTCAATAAGACCTCAGTAATTCCAGTCCTGACCTTCAGTCAGGCTAACTTCAGTCAAATGATTTCATTACCTTTTTCCTCCCCAGTTACTACAAGTGATTGCTCTTTAGTGCAATAGGCAGCACTGTCTTTTGTGACCTGATTCTGTTCTCATGACCGTTCATTGCTATAGTGGTGCTGAGCTCTTAGAACACTTCCAGGTTTTGAGATAAGCAATCACGCTTTCGATTCGCTATTCTTTTACAGGACTTTACCTGGGAATAGTTATGGAACTGTGTCATAATTGAGTATCCTTATCATTCATAATAATCTTATAGAAATTTCAAGCTGATATTTATTTTCTCAGAAGTGGCGTTTTTTTGATTTTGTTCCTTTCATTGGTGTAATGATGAAAGGATTTAGGAAGCTGCAAGCTTTCAAAATTTGAAATTGGGCTTTACAGTTAAAAAAATAAAGAATAATAATAAAAAAAAGGGGGATTATATGCTGGTCTTGATTGCCTTGATGGAGACCTCTTGTCTTGTGGTAAGTAACACCTTAGTTCCACCTTGTCCTGTGTCTCTGGTGTGAAGTCCTGCGGGAAATGATGCAGACAGTGTATGCTGGGAAGTGCTGATGTAGTTTCGTTTGTTGTCTTTAGGAAATAACAATAAGTATTCCATTGACCTTGAATAGATGTCAGAGTCTCCAAATTTTTAGAAAATAATTTTTTTCTGGTGCATTAACTAGTCAGATTAGTCTTGACACAGTGAAGAGTGGGAGGGAAATGAACTGTGTGGCACTGTGATTCATACTCTCCCCCTGAGCATTCTTTCTCACTGAGAGTGATATCTTTACTGAGCAAATCTTTTGACCTCAGAAGTAGAATTGTCTGTGCTTGGCGGTAAGTTGTAATTGGGATTTTTTTGGAATTTCTGTATGTGTGTTGTGAATCCTTGTCAACCAAACAGTAACAAGAAATTTCCTTTTTGAGAAAATCTTTTCAGATATTGTGTATATACCCAATTTCCCTAGATCAGTTGTCAGGTGAAGGGCTGGATCAGGTATTTATGCTTAGCTGTAGAGAACGGAAGAATTTCGAGGTAAGTTGAGATTATTTCAATACTAAATACTCATCTGCCTTCTGGCAAGGAAAACCCCATAATTATAAAATCAACAAAAGCATCCAGTGTCCCACCAACCTGAAGATACTCTGAGGAATATGACTCAATAACGTTCAGCTTCAGAAGAATTTCTCCCCTCCAAAGCTAGGAGTCTTTCATGGTCAGGCATTTATTTTCCTATACATTTGACTGTCTTTTTCTTTTGGACAGGGTTTTACATCTTTGTGCGCCCTCATCACAAAGAGCAGTTCAAACAGATGTGTAAAGATTTGACCGGAATGGTCTGTGGCGAGGGAGAGAAGCATTTGCAACAGCAGGTACAAGGTGAAGGGAACCCTCTGAGTCTGGAGAGCTGGTGCACTAAAGGAGAAAACAGCCACCTACAAGGTTGGGAATGAATATCTCTCTGAAGTTTAGAATCTTGTTATTATGATGGGTGGTGTCCAACAGCCTTAGCTGTGGGCTGGGGCCTCCCTGCACTAGAGGTGTAAAGAAGATCAAAGCAATTGGCCATGTCCAAATTGTGTTAAAAAAAGAAACAAACCAAACAGGTATAAGATAGAAGGCAATGTGAGAGGGGGAAGTGCAAGGAAACAAGAAAAAAATTAATTATAGTGCCATCTCCTTCAAACTGTGGAGTGTGTTATGGGTGAAGGCAGAATTTTTGCATCTATGTGGGGTGGGAGCAGGAGTGGGTCAAGATCCACTCTGTCGAGGATGAATTTCCACGGAACTATTTCAATATAAAGGGTCCTTTTCAGTAATAATGCATGTGTTAGTATCAGAAACTTCTGTTACCAACCAATGTGGCATAGAAAAATAGTTATGCAAATTGTGTTTTTCTTATACAGTGAGAACTTGCTGAACTTACTGCTAATTGTGTTTTATGGAGTCTGGGTATTGTGTTCTGCATTATACTGTTTTGTTTGCTATCGTTTTGGGTTTTTTTTTTTGTAACCAGATGCAGGCACTTCTAAGGTTGAGGTGCCAGAGAAGGTTCAGAGAAAGATTTCCTCCTTCTGCTTTAACCAGAAAAGCAAACTTGAATTGCCAAAGACCAGCGTAACAAAAGAAACCAGTAACGTGAGAGCACCCACGGGCTCTGGAGCTGTGCCTATCTTTCCTCTAGAGATGGAGCCAGAGTGTGGTAGGTATAGGTGAGATTTTGGATGCAGTTCTCTAATACTTGGGAATAAAGATAAGTTATAGAACAGAGAATTACGCTTATGATCTATTAAATGATGACTGGTTCATGCTGGTGTTTGCTCAGGTGCAGTAATGATTAGCGTGGTTTGCAAAGTAGAATTTGTACTTTCTGCCACTTGCATATGTTTTCTCAAAGTACGTCGTTGTCTTTATCACAATGATGTAATAGTTTCCTGAGAACTTATGGATTTTTCTCGACAACTTCCTTGTAAAGCGAGGATGTAACCTCAACTTCTAAATGCAGATCTGAAGCGCCAAGAGACTGAGTGAGGTGATATGAAGGAAATAATGTAACAGGGCCAGGTATTGCACTGTTAAGGTAGTTCGTAAAGCCCATGGTCATTGTTTTCTGGACTGCACTGGAAACGTATGCATGAGAATTTCACAGATGATTACTGGAATTTAGTCATTTCCTCCATCTCTCTCTCCCCCTCTCCCCATCCCCCCTCTGTTCTAGGAAGATTCCAGTGCTCTAACTGCAAATCTGAGGATGATGTGCCTTTTAAATGTCCATTATGTGACTTCACTTGCTGCAAAACATGCTGGGAGCAGTTCTTAAAGGTTATCTTGTTTACTGGTTTCAGTTTTCCCTGAAACTACTGGTGAATTTTGTGCTTTTCAGGAGAACCATGTGGACAGCCCTGTAAACAGAATTCCTCTGTTTCCAGAGAGAACACCTAAATCCTTGTTTCATTACTGTCCATCTTCTGCAATGTGATTGGAGGCAGACCTCTGCCTTATGCTGTCTTTTTTACACCTTTGCAACTCCTTCTGAGCTTCCTTCAAATGTTTTCCAGTCTAGGGCTATGCAGGCAACAAGCTGTGGAGTCAACTTGAAAAAAAATAATTTTTTTCTACATCTGAACCTTTATTTTAGTTTTATTTTCTTGCTTAGTTTCATAATTTTCCCCATTTAAAAACCTACTCTAAAGCACTATGATGAGATGAGGCAAACTCATGCTCAAATATCTCCTGGGTTATCCTGTCCTTTGGTTTTTCTGGCTGAGTGAATTAGGGTTGAAATTCTCTAGGTAAGAGGATGTAACTGATCCCACAGTGCATGTGTTTGGTAGCATCTTAGCCAATGTTTGATTTGGCAGCCAGGTATTAATAACCTGCGACCCTGGGTATGGAAGTCTACTGCAAGAGTTGAGTGGTTTCTAAACGTTCATAGGTGATGAAGAAGGCTACTAATTAAGGGAGCTCAGAAATCTACAATAAGAAGACAGAAGGAAAAGAAATCTTCAACCTGTGAATCTGTAAGCGAGTACAAAATAATCAGTCATTCCAAATTCCAGAGAAAGGTCTTTTTCTCAGTAAGAAGACACTGAATTAAACAGTATACTAACATCCAAACAAAATATAATGACCAAGACAGACTTGGTCCAAGATGAATATAGAATAATGTCCACGCTGATGTTCAGACATGTATCTCCTAGAGGGAATTCAGAATAGCTGTTCGCCTAAATTTTGTCCTCAGTCTGCTATGTGCTATGCCAGATTTCTTTAAAAATGTTAAAATCTAAAAGTATTGGATTGTAAGGAATATATGAAAGAAAGTAGAAGAAACCCAAAGGAAGGCATCTCATGTTTGCTGCAGACTGGGCAGTCAAACCAGTTGCCTTGAATAGGCATAACCACTGAATATTCAATTGTTCCTTTTATGCTAAAGCATAACGGGGATCGACATCTGACAGTCAATGTGCTCCACTTCAGAAAAGGCTCTAGGAAAGTCATGACAAGAATTTTACTAGCATGTGTTTGTAATCTTTGCTGCTTGAGACTCAAGCTGACTAAGGAGCAGAAGGAGCTCCCTGGGGAGCTTTTTTTTTTCGGTTAGTCAAACATTTATTATCCCACAGGGAGATCATGTTATCTCAGCCCATAAATTTTTTGTTATAAACGTCTGGGGAAAATCTCTCTCCTTTTGCCAGTAAGATGTAACTTGTACTTGTTTCATCAGCTTAAGAATCCACACAATTAGAACTGTTGTATGTTAAGCAATTGTACAGCTCTGTTCTGTGATTTTTGTCTTGAGGTAGCTCTGAGGTCTGGTTTTCTCCTTAATTCCCAAGTTAATGTGCATTTTCCTAGTTCATAGATAAATCACAGAACCTGCTCAGCCTAAATTTTTGTTTTTAATCACTCCTTTATCTGATTGCACATCTCTTAGACTGGGGATTAAAATAGTCTAGTCTACTAGATTAGACTGTATTTCAGATTCAGGTACTTGAATGCATCCAGAGGAGGGCAACAAAGCTGGTGGAAGGTCTGGAATGCATGTCCTGTGAGGAGTGGCTGAGGACTTTGGGTTTGTCTAGTTTGGAGAAAGGGGGCTGAGGGGTGACCTCGTTGCTCTCCACAGCTTCCCATGGAGGTGGCGGGGGGAGGTGCTGTGCTCTTTTCCCTAGTGGAGAGCGGTTCAAAGCTGTCAGGGGTGCTTCAGCCTAGATATTAGGAAACATTTCTTTACCAAGAGGGTCAAACACCAGAACATGCTTCCTAGAGAGGTGGTTGATGCTCCAGTGTCCTTAATAATATGCTTTAACTTTTGTTCAGCCCTGAAGCCTTCAGGAAGTTGGACTAGATGATCATTGTAGGTCATTCTTTCTGTTCTATTCAGATATCCAATACAAAGCCATGTTTGAGGAAATGAGTCATCCCCCATGGGTCATTTGTTATTAATGACTTCCATATTTGCCACTTACCTGAATAAGCTTGCTAGTTACAGTGAAACTTCATCCCACGTTGTACCAGCTGATGGCAGGGAAAGAAAATATTGGAGTTTTTCTTAGCAAGGTGAATCAGAGCTTTGCTTTGTGGTAGCATACCACAGCCCTTTGAGGTGTCTTATAATCTGTAAAGATCAGGAAAGACAGATGTAGTTTGAAGCAAATAATTAGAACATAATAGCAGGCATACTGAGTCAGAGTAAAGGTCCATTCAACCCAGCAGTCTGTCTCTGACAGTGGCCAAAAAAGGGTAGCTAGGAAAGGATGAAAGAACGTGGCAGGCACAAGTGATATTCTTGCTGGTGATCTCTCAGCCCTGAAGCTATTTGCAGCATAAGAACTCCCTAAGCCAAAGGTTTATCTATATATTAAGAAATGTCTGATGTATTTCCATCACATCATCCAATTCCCTCGTTATCCATGTCCTACGGCAGGCAATTCCACAGCTTAGCCAAACGCTATGTGAAGAACCATCTCATTTTTTTGTTGTCATTTTGAACCTGCTTCTAGGTAGTTCAGTGTAGTGCCCCACTTGTTTAAAAAGGACAAACGAAATATTCTAACAGTTCTCAAGAAAACATATCATGGATATCCTGTCCTTCATAAGTGCACATTTGGAGTCTTTCTACGTACACCAACAGTGTGATCCATTTGCCTCCTCCACAGACAACATACATCAAAGTCCTAATTTCTAAGAAATTTTTTTTCTTGCTCTGAACAACAAACTACTGGGTGTGGGGGATGTAAGAAGCATCTTCTCACCAGCTGAGACCTTTAGCTGTACTGTTGAAGCACCCCTCAAGGCTCAGCATGACTGACGTTCCAGTCCTTTTTATAGAGAACATGAAACTACATGGTCTCGTCACCTTTTCTTACCTTACTTACGGCATACCTTTCTAGTGATGAATGGTTCTTAGTATACAGTAATTTTAACTTGCTTATGATATGATTCAAATGTAGTTTGGTTAATGAAAAGTCAAATATCTTGTAGTTTGGGATATTACTTGCAGACTGATGGAGAGACACACTTCTCCTAGTGATGAGGCAAAACTGTTCTCTGCTAGTCATGCAGATGAGAAGGAAGAACAGCTTGGTTGAGAGCAGAGGACTGCAAACAGGAAGAAGGTTATCCTGTGTTTCTCTGAAACCAGTCTCGGAGGACCCATCTCCTAACGCTTCCCAGCCGCATTCCTACCCATGCGTTGCTTGGTTGTACAGACAATTGGCTCCATTCATGGCAAGGGCTGTGGTTGTGGTAGAGGTACCCTTACCAGCAGGAAATGAGCAACCACGTTTGTGTCTGAGCTGTGAAGTCTCATCAGATGGCATCGGGCTTTGTCACCACTGACTGGGCTGGGTTTGAAAACTCATCTTTTTTTTTTTTTATTTTGCTAACAAGTTACTCACTACGTTTCTTCAGCTCAAAAGCACTTTGGTGCATATTGTTGTATGAGGAAGTGACTAAGAGCCTCTCATTCGAAATGCAATGACTTGGGTTTTGCAAATTGTAATGTCTTTTCCAATTTGTTATTTTACTGAAACAACTTAGTGGTGGGGAGAGGCAGTGAATAATTTTGGAATGTTTTGGAAGCTTTTGGAGGAGCAGACAGAATTCGCTGCAGCTGGAGGGGTATTAGAGGGATTAGTGCCAGTGCATGTCGGGTGTCTTTCAATGCATTAGGATAAGCCTTGCAGGGACTGGGCCGATACGCGTTGCCTTTGGCTTTAGTTTTCGGTGCAGAGGTCTATTGCTGCTTTTCAATGTTTAAATGCATCATTTATTCATGTTCTTTTTGCAAGTATTCCAGAGAGACCTGGAGTATGTTACTCTCATTTGGATTATCTGTAATGTGGGCAAATAATGTAAGATTCCACAATTATATGTTACATTTAAATTTTTTTAGAGCTCTTTGCCAAATCACTGTCTACTGGGAGGTAAAGCGAGTTTTCATCTTCCATTTATGGTATTTCAGTTAACGTTTCTAAAAGCAAAATACTGATGCTTGAACCTACTTTGTGGTCTACCTCTTTTGTTGCAATGATTGACTTCCGCACTGGAGGGAAGCCTGGACAGTGCCACTGATGTAGGTCACCAGCTGGTGATTTTCGCACAAAGATTAATTTTTTTAAAAAAAATTTTTCACTAGCTCACTTTTGAAATGAGCAGAGCGTTTTAATTTTACTAGTAATTCTCAAGATATGAAAAGAACAGTTAGGGTTCATCTGCAGGTCAAATGGCTAAAGATCAGACTTTAAAATTTAAGATTGGTGGAGAAGCAAACTGAAGCCTGGGTGGAGAAACGGTTGCCTCATGTGCCCAGTCTTCTGCTTTAAGCGAGAAAGGTGTGTGATGGTATGGAGAAATAAATGTACTTGGTTCCCTGACAAAGCTCTTGGTCACGACCACGTGTATCACCTCTGTCCTGGTATGCCCAAAATCACTTCCTTCTCATCTGTGCAAGAGGAAGCAGGATTTCAGGGAACTCATCAGCCATCTTACGTGATTTTACTATTAACAAGTACATCTATACTTCACAACAGCTCTTGCAGGCTCTGTATTTCCTTGTTCCTGTATTTTAGGCTTCCAGATATGTCATAGCTGCAATTAATCTGAAACAACTGCTGTAAAGTCTGTTGCTACTTCACTGGGAGCCTTTCTTCTTCCGCCTTTTGTTACTAGCAGTTAAATAACTGACTGCACAGAAACACTGCATGTAAAAATAGTAGATACAATACGTTAGGGGCTGTCAAATGACTAGCATGGCTTATAGTTCATATTGGACAATAACAAACCTGATAGAGAAATTTAATATGTATGTATTTTGTTCATTTATTTATATAGATAGTGAAGAAGTGCCCAGAGTGCCACAGTGATGTGAAGAAGCAGCGGTTAATCCAAGTTTTCTTCTGGTCATAATCTCACCGACAGAAAGGGCAAGTGCCGCAGTATCAGCAGAAGGAAATGGCTGCACTCTGGCTCTCAACCTGACCAAAAGGAGGATAAAGGTTCTTTTAAATATCTTTGATCCTTGGCTCTGGATTACACGCTGTGCACCAACGTGTATCATTTCTTCCTACAAAGTCTGAAAGGTCTCTCTCCTTCACCACTGGCAGGAGACAAAGCAGAGTATTGTCCTCGGTTGGAGCCAAGAAGGTTAATTTCTTATTTATATTAGCCTGTAAATTCTACTGTGGCCACCCTTAGGCTGAAATTTTATATCCTGGAGGCGGCTGTCATTCACGGGCCCTTCAGGTAATACCAGATCCTGGAAAAACCCTAGCGATAGTACTACAGTGGAACTGAGCTGGCTAAACAAGGAGGCCAGACTACCCATCCTTACCACACTGGTGTTCCTGGAAGAAGTGATTCACGTTCACTGTTTGGTGTTTGGCAGCAGCTGCTGTCTCCAATACCAGAAGATACTGAAAAGATGACTTCTTTTAAAAGCAAATTCCAGTGGTTGGATAGTGAGCAGAAACACTCTTGCATCTGCTGTGCACCCCAAAGCCCGATTCCTTCCATCGTGCTGGGATTTTTTTGGAAACGTGCTACTAAGGAGGCTTTGTTTTCTGCTCAGTACTGGTATTTCCATTGTGCCTGTTATCTGATGTTTACTTTCCAAGAACAAAAAGGAACTAATTGATTCAAAACTTTAAAATAAATCAAGTGAGAGAGGTTAAAAAAAATTTCCTAATACTTCCACTCTCTGTGAGTAGTGGATATAAGTGGTGAAACTGAAAAACTGTATCAATTTTAAATCTCAGCAGCTGCTATAAATTAAACTACAAATAAAACCATTTTTGTCTTAATTGGGTTTTGTTTGATTTAAAAAAAAAAAAAAAATTACCGGACATAAAAACATTGGGTATTGAATCCCAATGGCCCTGGTAGGAGGAAGTGGAGAGGTTTATACAGTTATTATATATGGTTTATGCAGTTTATTAGCCCTTGCTAATTAGTTATGGTTATTATATATGGTTTATATGGTTTATTAGCACTTGCTAATTAGTTTTGGGGTTCCTGTGATGACAGGGACACTCCGTGTAGCGTATGTTTTCAGAATTTTCCGGGAGAAAGTATTCTTTAATAATTTTAGGGGTTTTTTTTTTTCCTCAGCCTGTAGGTGGATTTCATATCAATAGAATTTTGGAAAGTTTTATGTTAATAATTGATAACTCAAAATTGAAAAGTTTTTTAACAAAAATCTCAAAGGTTCTTATTTCCCCCAGTTATAGAATTCAAAAGCAGTGTCACTTCAAATCTCATAGTTGCTGGGATATTGGTCCCCCTTGAGAAATTTCTTTTTTCAGTTTGGAATCCACTTCACATAGAAACAACCTGGTAGTGTGTGTGGTACTGTGACTCTTCTGCATTAAACTGTCAAATAATAGGTGTTTATTCAAGTCGGGGTTCACTGCGGTCAGACTGTCTGAAGGACAAGAAAAGAGGTGTCCTTAAATGGCGGTGAAACAGGAACTTGCCATACTTCATTAACTAATGATTAGAAATAACAGATTTAGACAGGAATGAAGGTAACTTTGGGCTGGCATATATTCTGACTTTTAAATCAGTGAAGAGTTTTACCTTCTGTCCACGTATCTATTCAGTACACTACCAATAGTGGTTAAGATTCTGAAAGCAAGAATAAATAATGTGGAGAAAGCCCTAGATATTTGAAATGTAAGTGAGAAAAGTTACAGAAAAATGTATGAATGTATATATGTGTCGTAAAAATGAATAGAAAAAGATTTGGAGCGATGGTGTCAAGAAGGCAGTGGTGTTAAACTCTTGTCCTTCAAAAGGACTCTGAATTTTGTAGTGTGGTGACTGCGTTGTGTTTAATGATGGAAAAGCTGGGTTTTGCTGGACTGAAATCTTCCCAGAAACATGGAAGACATCTTTATTTCCCAAAAACAAAGCAACTCTGTACCTGAAATGTGCTTCATTTTATTTGTTGATCAAGGGGTTTTGTTGAGGTTGCACCTTCACAAGTCATGCCCTTGAGTGTTCTTTATCAATTTGTAATTATTAATCTTTATCACTTATCTTTATCATTAGTTCTCTTTTGCTTTTTCAACAAGTATAGCAATAATGATTGTGTTACAGAAGTTTAAAAGAAAAAAAAAAAAAAATTATGTTCTCAGGGGAAGCAGGTCAGGCCAGTGCCGATGTTTTGCAGGCGGCAGCTTTGGAGTGATCTGAATTCTCCGCGTGGAGTAAAGCCTCGCAGCTGCTTCTGAGCAGGTCCCTGCGACTTCTCTCAGATGCTCAGTTTGAATTCTCAGTGCGTTCTCTCGGCCTGGACAAGCAGCGGAAGGGGAAGTCGAAGAGCTGGGTGAAGGCTGGGAGCAGTGAACAGTAAAATGTTAGTGGTAAGATAGTTCGGTGCCCTGTCTACGCTGTGAAGACCTCTCCCTGGGGAGAACTGCAGCTTGCTGCTTCTGCCACTGGAGGGAGACCACAGCATGGGACAAGAGCTTTGAGCATCTTCAGAGAGGCAGTGAAATGATGGCTTTGTTGAGGTTTGCCTGATAGAAGTTATCTCCCATAGACTGCAAAAATGCTGTAAGATCCAGCAAGACTAAGTGAAATACTTAAAAGCTATGTGCGACTTGCTGGGACAAACATTGTTACACAGTTT
>VYXH01012332.1:29791-61256 GCA_013397275.1 Burhinus bistriatus | reverse complement strand
GTCTCCCCCCCCCCCCCCCCCTCAACTAGAATAGTTTTCTAGCTGTGCTTTTTCCTTGCTGCTGGAGTTGTTTTAGTTCTGGAGACTGTTCCTGCCTGGGAATGCTCCCTTGTTAGTGAGATGGGACAGAGGGACTATGGTAAAAATATCTCGGTGCCTTCAAGAGATTCACACGTTCCTTCTTTTGCTCTTCAGCAGTTAGATCATCTTGCCGAAGAGATTTACTGGTATGTGCCTTCACTAGCTGAACCCAGCCTGACAAGCTCTGAAACGCTTCAGTGTCCCCATCAGTGAATCTGCTGTTTGCAGGTGGAATTGATTTGGAATCAGTCTGATTTTGATGCTTCTCGCTGGTGTAGCGGGGATTGCACTGCAGCAGGTCTGGAAGTCTGCTTCCCTGCTGTCAGCATCTCTCGGGCAGGACAGATGGATGCTAACACCTGTACTGGTCATGGGAGAGCATCCAGCTGGCAGGAGATTGTCCTTGTTTGCGGCTTATGTGCTCATCGCCTAGTTTTAGTTTTGATAATGAACAGAACTTAATGATCTTGTCGTTCCTGACCTATCTTGGAAAAGCTATGCCCGTCAATTAAAAGAAGAGGCAAGCTGCTGTAACCCTGACCAGTGATGGGCAAATAGTCTGTTGTGTGGTATTGTCCTTCACCAGGTTTTACTGTAAACCGAAAGGAGCTCCTCTTGTGGGAGACCACAACTCTGAACTTGAGGGTAGGTCTCAGCGTCTCTACCCTTGTCGATCACTTGGCATCGCTACATAGCAACTCCATTACTCGTTAGGAGAGTGTTTATGCGGGGGCTTTCAGGGCATCCTTCCCTGGTTTATGGTAGACGCCCAGCAGCGATGTTACCTTCACCTGTGATCAGACCTTTGGCCCTTCCTGTTCCCAGCTCCCCAACCTCTGCCCAGTAACTGAGTGCTGTGTTGACCGCACATTCCCCATGGCAGCCTGCTCAGGAATCACTTCTCACAAAGGACTGTGCGCACGCATTTCCACTCCCCATCTTCCAAAGAAATCTTCAGAGGTCTATGTGTCACTGAATCTGTCATGACCTCAGTATGGTCCTCCTAAATGTGTTTAGAGTGCTGCTTCCTCCCACCCCTGCCCCAGCAATAAAGCTACTTCCAATGAAACCTTGAAGAAGAGGGTCTCCAGGAACCAGCTGTCGGGGCGTGCTGCAGATAGTGATCTTTTGTCATCTTGAAAGCAGTTGGGTTTACAAGAAGGAGAGACAGAGATAGTACGTTATTTATGAAGACCAGAAAGTAAAAACATGAATTGTTTCAGAAAATTCTACATTGCTGTAAGTGGTTAGAGGAACTGATCCAAACTACTGAGTTCTCAGGGAGAAGGAAATCTATCACGGACACTCCTTGCTGCTTTTGGGAAGCAAATGACACATGAGTTACAGATCATGAAGGAAGTAGATATTGCCCCTGCCTTGCAGTGCTATGACTACACCTGGAATATTGTCTCCAATTTTAGTGGTGCGTCATTGAAAAAATTTTTCCCATTGTTTTTCCCAAATAAAGCTGAAAGGACTTGGGAAAGAGACCAAAAATAATAAAGCAACTGTTTTGTCAGGGAAGAGATGAATTGTGTCTTTGCTTGGAGAAGTGGCTACTGATGGAGAGAGAGGAATTTCTTTGCTTTTCAGATTTTTCTCTGAGTATTAGTGAGAAACCTGATTTTGCAAGAGTAGTTTCGAAAAGCAGTGCTACTGGACACCCTGAAGCTCTCGGAAGCGTGAAATGATGCTGTGTGGGGAAGTGAAATCGCAGCCATGGGAATATGATGCTGAATTCCTTTTCTAAGCTACCTCTGCAGGTTAGAAAGTCAGCAGTGGGTCGAGCTGTTGCTTTCCAGTGATTGGGCAGTGACCCCATCAACCCACTCTGGGAGGTTCGTTAGGCAAGTGAAAGAACAGAGAGAAAAAGATTAATTGAAGGTTGTTCTACCAGACTCGTATCTCCCTAAAAGGTGGAGGTTGCCTGGGGAAGCCCTTTCTGTCCCGTTGACGTGGTATTTCACTCTCTAAATATTAATCTGACAAATTTTTGTCATTGTTAAATTCAGAACAAAATTAATTGATGAGACTATATTGCGGCATGCTGAGGAGCTGCGTACTTAAGAGTTTCCTGGCACATTACATCCGTCCCAGCGCCCGTCAGTTATCATGAGCGGGATACAGGGACTGCCATGAGGTGCCATCCAGGATGTGCCACCTACGTTCGCTTCATATGTCTTATGGGTTCCTCCATCCATTAACAGGTGTGAGCAGATGTTCTTTGGTGGTTTTCTTTCAATCTAAGCAGAATACTGAGGGAAACGAGGAATAAATGAAGCCGTTCAGATTACTTTTGAGTAATGCTTTTACAAACATGGCAGCGTGACTGTTCATCATTACAACCAACTCACAAGTTTGCAAAAGTCTAGATGACCGATTTCTGTTGCAGCTTCTTGGAAAAGTCTAGATGTGTCAGCAAGAGGGCTGGTAACAGGCTAAAGAACCATGTGAAAGCCACGGCAGGAAAACTGAGATCAGCTTTCTGCCTACCAGGAAGGGAAACGTGCTGCTGTTGCCCTAAGGCTGCTCTGACGTGCCAGCCTGCCCTCGCATGGGGCGAGCTGACAAAAGAGGTCTGGCTTAAACTCTCCAGCCGGGTAAGCCGCAGTGCGGGGCTTCGTGCTTGAGTCAAACTAGTGGCAGTGAGTTTCACCCAAAAGAAATATCCTCAAGAGGGCATGCCTCAGTCCCAGAGGAAGTTCCAGGTGTCAAAAGGTGTTCCAAATCGTCAGGATTACGCTGGGGAGCTACAAGTGACTGAGATAATCCAGCAGTAGAATTAAAATCTGTTTTAGAGCGGCCTGTGAAAATCAGCCCATCGCCTGTTGGGTGTGGAACGCACATAAACGCAGCCCAGGCCCTGCCCTCCGCTTCTTCAACAGCACGCTCGGACCAAAACATCGGCCCCTTTGACTCCAGCTAGAGCCAGAGTTTTTTCTTTAACGGTGACAGGGAGAAACTGATCTTACTGGAAGGAGCTTTGGATTCCTTTTGACCATCGGGGTTTACTTCTCCTTCTGGGTAGCAGAAAACTGGGTTTGATTTTCTGTGTAGATTGTGTTTTTAGCTCTTGTATGTTGGATCCTTAACAGCGTTAAGAATAAAGTCCAAGAGATTCACCATCTGCAGATCCAGTGACTGGCAGCTGGAGGCGAGAGGCTCATTCTGGTGCTGCAGAAGGCAAATGCTCGAATGTTAATTCTCTGTAATGATACGCAAAATGATTTGGCTGCTGAAGAGAAAAACCTCCACGTCCTCTCACCTCCTCACTGTGGCTCCTTCACGTAGCCAGAGACTTTGCGTGTGCTTTTTGAGTGCGTGATCTGGTTTGGACTAGAGAGACCAGAGAATTGGGAGAGTCGCTTTGAGACTGAGATGCTGCCTCCTCCTCGGGGGCTGCTGGAGGACGAGGGGAGGCTGTTAGGGATGAGCTCTCTGTTCCCCCTTCCCCAACCACAAGTGTCCATGCACATGCTCTAGGTACAGCTCACGGCACTCTTCAGGACTCCTTCTAGCTCCTGTCTGCCTATAAACAAGGTGTTCATGCCTGGGCTGCATACGTGGGATAATGTTAACGTAATAGATGTGACTATACATGGAGGGGACAAGTGTGAAAAGAATATTTGGGAACACTGAGTATTGAGAGACGAGGACGTAAGAATCCCCGTTCTTGCAAAGGAGAGCGACACGGCGCTGTAGGATTGCAGTTCAGACCTACAGCTCGGTCATGTGTGTAACAGCTCTAAAAAATGTGAAGAGTGCCACTCATTGTGGTGTTGGGCCTCCTAACACAAAACAGAGTACAACATTTTCCAAACTAAATGTTTGTGCGATTCTGTATCTGGTGTTTGATGCTCAGAACTGCTCAGCGGCCTGAGCTACCCGACAGAACGAAGGACGCAGAGAGGAATGGGAGATGCTTGAGAAAAATACAAATCGTGACAGCTCCTGGAGACGCTTATTCAGAGGATGTTGTGCTGGCTTCTAAAAACCATCTGCATTCCTTGTGGACAGCTGTATTCCTGAGTGGAATTCCCTTCTTGCAGTTCAAACAATGATGGGAAGTTAGTTCAGAGCCCCCGCACGGGGCAGGTGAGGGTACCGAGTGCTGCTGTTTTTAGAGGCGGTGGCTGGTGTCCTCTTCATCGGAGGTCGTCAGAGCAGGTGGCAAAGCTTGACGTGAGAGCAGCCAGGCTGTAAATGGCAGTTCCAGAGAAAACGACTTGTGGGAGGATATTTTAGACCCTTCAGTGTCCCCACATGGCGATGTTTGAGAAGTTGAGCAGATTAAGCAAGTGTGTTTATGGCCTGGCTCCTGTCTTCAGGCAGGTCTCTTACCTGCTTTTCTTCTGAGCAAGCAAGGCTTTGCCATCTGATGGTCATTATCACTATTTTAATATATTATTTGTATTTATGATTTATATTTATGATTTTAATATATGGAGTTTTTAAATATATGGTGGTCGTTATCTCTTGAGAGATGGTACGGGTGGTGGTGCTCTACTGGTGTAAAACCTTCCAAGTGTTTTTTTCCTAGTTCCACATGCCAAGCCAGGGACGGCAGAGCCCTGCCTGAGGCCATGGGGTGGCTGAGGGTCCCGGGAGCTGCGGGCTGTGCTGGTAGGAGAGGCCACGAGGAGTTTGGGACCTAGGAACCAGGGGGTTTGTGTGACAGGCAGCGGCGGCAGCCCAGCATGCAGATGACAGCATGCTCTCTTGCCCTTTTCACAGATAAAGTCGGCAAGTTCCAGCATTAACAGGGATGTAGTACAAAACCCAGCAGATTTCCCATCTGAGTGCTCTGTGCATTAGGATGTGATTTTTATATAGGTGTGTTTTCTTCTCTTCCGTCGATTGGAAAGTTTAAAAACAAGAAAAAAGCTAAACTTTTTCTCAGCTAGCTATTTGGAATCGGTTGCAGCTCTCCCCTTCCTCTCTGCCTTGTGGCACCGTTCCTGATAGGAGCGATGGTGTCTGGGAGGAAATGAAGAGGCAGGTTTTCTGGTACGGAGTATGCTGTGCTCTTCATGGGCTCGGTAAGCAGCGCTCCTGCTTTTACACCGAAGAGTAGGTAAATTCTGCGCTCTTCCTCTTTCCCCCTGTGCTTGCGGTACGGGGGGGGACCAGAGCAGGTGAAGCTGGAGTGGAGGGAGGGCGAGCTCTCCAGTGTCTGCCTTCCCAGCACTTAAAGCACTTTGCAGAGGTGCCCTTGGCTTTTCTTGCCTTCAGAGGGAATCTGGTGAGACGGGACAGAAGGACAAAGGACAGGAGTCTGATCTATTTAAGCAGGAGCAGTGCAGAGCGAGCAGGCACCGGTAAATGCACTCCCACGTGGCTCTGCTGAGCAGTGTATCCGTCAGGCTGAGTTCAGTTTCCACTGAAATCCTTGGGGTCCAAGACTTATGGCAAAGTGTCACCTGTAAGATGTTTAAATGCCGACCTCCTCAGCTGCTGGATGTTGTTATCCCACCATAGGTAACTCTAACACTAAAATGCTTACAGCTGGAGTTACAGCATCATCCTCGGTGCTCCTGAAAGAAGGTTGAAGCTCTGAGCCGGCTTCAAGAGTGCGTTGCCTAACCACTAAAAATCTGGGCTGTTTTAGCAGGGTTAGTGCCCTCAGCATGTAGGAGGCAGGACGGGGTCTCACAGCGGAGTCCCCGGAGGGAGCAGGGGGGTTGCTCCTCTTCTCAGCTGGAACAGCCCCGCTCTGCCGGTTTCAGCGCACATCTGGGCTGTGTTTGGGGGCAAACTGTGCCCCCAACAGCGAGAGGCAAATGTCGTTACTGGGAAGTTATTTAGCATTTACAGCCAGGGAACAAGAGCCTTTGCAGGGGACTTTCCCTGCCTTTCCCCAGCCAATTAAAAAAAAAAAATAAAAATTCCTCAACATGCCACTGTAGAAGTTGCGGCTGTGCAAATCCCACCTGCCTTCTCCCCCCGCGCAGGTAACTACACCCTCTTGCCCTGAGAGCTCCGTTTCTTCTGGGCAAAAGGGAAAACGGGAACGAAAGCAGCCTTCGGAGAGCAGCGAGCGGCGGGGCTNCCTCTGCTCCCTCCTTGGCCGCTGCTGTGGGTCCTGCCTGCTCCCCGGTTGAGGGTGACTTTCCTCCTCCGAGCGCTTACGCACATCGCGACGATGAGTGCGTCAGGAGCGCGGTCGCAGCCTTCCACCGGCGAACCGCTTCTCCGCCGCGCTATAAGACTCTGTGCAGCCCCTGGGCTGGGGAGAGCCGGCATCTCCCTCGCAGAAAGGACTCTCTGAAAAGCAGACGAGAAAACTCAGCGTTTCCTAACAGTCCTTACCCGTCTCTCTCTCTCTCCCTTTCTGCTTTAAAGCTGGACGGCTGGATCGACACTGCTGCTACAGAGAGGAGCTGCAACCCAGCCGCTCTCCTCAGAGCCAGGGCCAGCCTCTGAGGAACCCTCTCTGTCTCCCCAGGATTCTGATCGCGGCGCTTGGAAGCCCTCGGTGCTATGCTACCCTGCCACGTGCCGAGTTCAAGGCATCCATCCAAGGTAAGGCACCATCTGCTCTTAAGGTTGGACACACGTGCTTTGGAAAGGGAGGATAAACGAGACTCTGGGATTCTCCGGTTCTGTACCGAGTATCTGGGTTTCAAAAAAAGTTTAGAGTTCCTGCGGAGCACCCTTGTATTTGCTGGTTTGGAAAACTTCCCTTCGGCTTCTTGGTCTGCGAAGGTCTTACCCCAAATGGTGGGGAACCGAGTGGGGTGCAAAGAGGAGGAGAATGTGCCGGAGCTGCTTTTAGTACTGAAAGAGGGAAATGGGGTTGTGAAGGCACCACAAAACGGGTTTGGGAAGGATGCTTTGTCCCCTGGGATGGTAAGCAGCGGGCGATGGGGAGGCACACAGGGGATGGGGGACGGTCCCCAGTGCCACTGTTGCTTTACCCCTGGGGCTGGGAAGAGCATGAGGTGGGAGAATAATTTCTTGCATCTACAACAGTAACGAAGTGTGTAACGCAGCAGCCGTGTTCGCTGCTTCTGCCCCTGCGAGAGGACAAGCTAAGGGCTCTTTGTGCTCTCTTTGCTCTAGTGGATGTTTGCCCCTCTCCTCCTCTTCCTGGCTGAGCTCGGCTGCAGCGCCCAACCCACTTACCAATGGAAAGATGCTGTGACAAACAAGAAGCTCACCTGCCAGCAGTGCCCGCCGGGGACCTTTGTGGCACAGCACTGCACCCAGGACAGACAGACGGTGTGCGAACCCTGCCCGGATTTGCACTACACGCAGTACTGGAACTACCTGGAGAAGTGCCGGTACTGTAATGTCATCTGCGAGGAGAAGCAGGTGGAGGTGCAGCAGTGCAATTCCACCCACAACCGTGTCTGTCAGTGCCAGGAGGGCTACTACTCGGAGATGGAATTCTGCATCAAGCACTCCGAGTGTCCGCTGGGCTTCGGCGTAGAGAAACTGGGTAAGTGCCCTAGCCATGTAGTTGCGGCAGCGGTGTGCGTGCTTCTGAGGCTCTTGTCACGTCCCGAAATCTCCGCTGGAGCTAAAAATCAAGGAGAAATACAGCGGCTGATGACTGCCTATAGCCTGACCTGCTCCCTTTTTGCTCACCAGCGCAGTGGTGTCCTTGCTGGCATGTGAAACTGCTCCTGGCTTCTTCTCCAAGGAGCGATTCGTTTGTTTGTTTCTCCCGCTTTCGCTTTGAAAGCCTTTGAAATCTCCCAGCACCACGTTTAGCTGGGACGCAGCAGTCCTGGTTACCTGCTTCACCTGCCACAACAGGCAGAGCCGGGCCGTGATTCACCCGTCCCCGGAGCAGCAGCTCGCCCTGCCGGGGTTCTCGGCAGGGGGAAAGGTCCAAGCGGCTCCTACTCCTCTGTCAGCTCCCTTCTCCTTGCAGGCAGGTAGCCAGGGAGCTGGGAATGCTAATTATCTGGACTGAAAAGCGTTGCTAATGATGCAAGGGCAGGGCTGGTGAATGTGTGTAGCTCTGGGGCTGGGTTTTGTGGTTTTTATTAAGCAATTTTGAGAGGCTATCTTTAAAACATGAAATGGATACATGGAGAGGTTCCAAAACCATAAAAAACAGCCTAGTTTCAATTCACGTCTCGGGGAGATTCACAAGTCCGAGACTTGGTCCCCTGGTGAGACGTAAGTCACGAGGGATTTTAGGGGGGTTATTTTTCCACCGTTTCCCCAGCACAAATTTGCGTGGTCCCTTAGTTACCCCCATTTGCATAAGTTCTAAAAATACGAGTTGCCTACGAGCGTGTTTCCCTCTCGCTCTCCCCTGAATCAGCAAGATCCAAGCTCTGTCTGGAAACCACAGCTGGATATAATAAAACAGCGTGGGCAGCACCAGCAAAACCAGCATTATCTTGCTTCATGCTTTGAAGTGTGGAAGCTTTTGAAGTCCTTCCATGCACAGCGCAGGAGAGCTCCAGGCTGCCAGGCCAGAGGAGAAATACCTGCTGTCTTCAGCTGATGCTGACGGTTGAAGTTCAGGGTTTAATTTTTCTATAGGATGTGACTGTTACAAAACCCAGTAATGCAGCAAAAGGTGAACACAAGGTCTCCAAGCAATGTGGGGAAGCCCTTGGAAATGAAACATCAAATTTGGCTGGAGGGTTGGCTGTAGGACGGAGGAGCCATGCCAGCAACTTCAGGCATTTGAGGAGAAGCTAATTTTTTGTCATTATTACTTATTTTTTACAAATGGCTTCTTGCGTGGGCAATGACGGCACCCCAGCCCAGCCATCTGAACCAGCAAGGACTGAGCATCCAGCGTGGGTGGGCAGAGCCCTGGGGCTGTGAGCGCTTGTGTCTGGACGGGGATGATGTGGAGCCCGTGACTGCGGCGCGGTGGGCAGACCTCGCTGCCTTTCGGGTTGGACGGGTGCTTTGACCCGTGTGCAGTTCCTCTGGGGACACGGGCTTTTCGTGGGTTTCCCATTTGCAAATACTGACTCAGGTGTTGGGGTCCTCCTGGTAAAGCCAAAGCAACGACCTGAAGTGGGTTGTGACAAGGTAGAAACTTTGTTCTTAAAGAGACAGATGACGAGGAGATGAAAAGGGGTGTGACATTTGCTGCCGTCAGGGCCGTTCCCTCTTCTCCCAAAGAACGTGCAAGACACCCTGATGCAATCTCGCTCGCGTGGCACTGTCCCTGTGAAGCAGCGGCGGGACTGGCCCAGAGCCTGCGTAGGAAACTGCAGCGCTGCAGAAGCGAGTGAGCTTTCACCTTCTCAGCGACTTTTACTTTCACTTGGCCAAGAGCCTCCTGACTCTGCTGTGAATCAAAGGGCTGGTTTGGTACTTGGCTTACCCATCGTCCCAGCTGGCGTCTCCTACCCTGGAGGTGGCCCTTTTCAGTACCAGATGAGTTGTCCTCTTGTGTCTGGAGGCTGGCGACAATTCATCAGCATGTGCCAAACGCTTTGGCTCGGGAAATGACTGGGGAAAGCGTTGCTGTTTGCCCTACAAATGGATGCTTCCTAGGGGAGTTGCAGGCAGCGATCAGTTCCAAAAACATCGCCCTCGTGCTCAAATGGTGTCTGGCACTCTTTGCTCTACCAGCATCAGCCCCAGCTCCTCCCTTGCTCCCTTGCCAGTTCGTCACCCCCAGCTGACGGTCCCCTTGCCTCCCCGTGTGCAGGTACCCCCTTGGAGGACACCCAGTGCCGTGCCTGTCCCCGCGGCTTCTTCTCTTCCTCCAACTCCAGCACCAAGCCGTGCCAGCCGCACCAGGACTGTGAGCAGCAGGGAAAGGTGACCAACGTGCCGGGCAACCAGTACCACGACACCCTTTGCACCTCCTGCAGGCTGGGAAGAAGCAACAGCACGCAGGGCCCAGGTGAGCTGCAGGCAGAGGAGGGGGGACGCCGGGACCTCAACGCTGCCGGGGCGAGAGAGAACTTCCTGGTGACTTTTTCCTATTTAGATGCAAAATGAGGTGAAATAGCTTGTGAAAGTGTGGAGTGATCCATAATTAATAGTCACTGTGGATAGAATATAGACTTCCTCCAGGGTTGGTCATGTAGGGCAGGGACAGGGTGCAGGGCTTAAGCAATGGTCACTGCTCAGCCAAAGCCCGTGCAGGCTCCTTGCTCAGCGAGAACAAAGAGCTGGCAGTGAAATCCTGCCAGTTCTTACCAGGAACTGGGATAACTGGGGATGCTGGGACATGAGAACAGTTTTGGCAGCCATTCGGCTGTAACTGATAGCTCGCAGCGATAGTCGATGGCTGGCGGTCATGTAAACAGGCGCGGTGTGAAGGGCTGAGCCACCCGGCTCGGCTCCTGCCCTGTCTCCTGCGCTCACTTCTCCCAGGCTTTCAGCCCATTTACCAGGAAGCTTTTATCAGGGCCGCAACCTTGTCTCTGGTGCAGGTTGAATGGAGCAGAGTCCAAGGTACATCGGAGGCTCAATGTAGGGCAGATTTTGACCTCTTAGGTGAAAAAGTAGAGCCACGGTGTCAGCTGTGTCACCATGACAGTGCAACCATAGCGCTGAGCCTCGCTGGAGGCTGAAGGTTGGGCAGGAGCTGCCAGCAGGCACAGATAAGGCGAAGGGGTTGGGGAGAGCGGTGGGCTGGCTCTGGGGTGCTTCGTAACATGCACCCCAACAAGTTAGGGGATGAGAAGGGGACTGAAAACCATCCCAAGGGCCTGTCAGTTGAGATGAAGCAGGCAGCCGTTTCGAACCACCCGCTCGGCTCAAAACATCACGCCAAGGGGACAAATCCAACGTGACTGATCTGGGCTCCAGTGAACCTGCACCCTTGGACTTCCAAAAAAAAAAAATCAATTATTATAGAGCCATAGAACAGCCCAGGCTGGAAGAGACTTTGCAAGTTCATTGGTCCAACTTTCATGGGAAAGGCAACCTGGATGAGATTGTCCAGCACCCTGTCCAGCCATGTCCTGAAAACCTCTAGCGATGGGGACTCCGCCATGTCCCTGGGGAGGCTGTCCCAGTGATTGACTCCTCACTGTAAAAAAAATTACTTTCTTCCCTCAAGATGAAGCTTGCGCTTCAACAAGAGCTTTTCCTCTGTGGTGACGCAGCAAGGAGGCTCTTCCCCGCGGCAGCGTGCGAGAGGAGCTCTTGCCTTTCCATCCTCTCCTGGCACGGCCAACGCGGGGCATTTCTGCTTACGAAGCCTGAGTCACGCCACGAGCTCCTTGCCAGGAGTGTGATCGCGCCAGAGAGAGGAGATGGAAAGCTCTGTCATCAGCAGGACGTGGTCCCGGGGAGGGGGAGGCGGTCAGGTGAAGGCTGCGTCAGCAGCACGTGCGCTACCGCTCATTAGGAAACGGCACGCGTGGCCAGACCGGCCTTTCAGCTATTTATAGAGCGAGAGGAGACCCGTGAGCAGTGGGAGCTGAGGGGTATTTTTAACTCTGGTTCATCATGATTTCACTCGGGAGGCATGCGGGCACCTGCCTGCCTCCCGGCTGCAACGGCAATTGCAGGAGCAATTCAGTCTGCAGGAGACGCAGAATCTGGGCAAAGCAGCCTGACCCACCCCACTCTAACCAGTGAAAACGTTCCCAGTTTACAACGGCATGAAACTGGGCCAGTCTCTCCCTGATTGAGTAATCATTTGGCCTTGATCTCTTGAAAATTCTTTGTGATTTCATTCTTTACGCTGGACGCACTCCAGCAGCACTTGAACCAGCTGGGGCTGGGTCTGTCCAAAAACCCTGATGTGGGCTGCGCCGGGGGCTTGTCCTGCCCCGAGATGCAAAAGTCTGCATGGGAAAATAGAAACTTTCAGGGAAAATAACATGCATAAATACTTACTGCGATTACTTCACTTTTTCTGGAGTTTCCCTCTTTCCCAAACCCCCAGCAGGGAGGAGCATGGAAAAGGTATATTTACTTTTTTCAAAATTACAGGAACTTTTACACTTTGTTTTCTACCTGCCCCGTACAGAATGGGCCACTGCTGGGACATCCAGCCTGTGGCGAGGGCTGGACCCAGCTTTCCAGGGCAGTTACCTGGCGGAGACGGGCCTCAGCCAGTTAACGATCCCACATTCGGTGCTTTCCTCCTTCATTCCGACCTCATTTTTTCCGCTTGCAAAATGCTTATTCTGACCTGCTTGCTCCACCGCAGACCTGCCAGC
The DNA here is from genome assembly GCA_013397275.1 of Burhinus bistriatus. NCBI lineage: Eukaryota > Metazoa > Chordata > Aves > Charadriiformes > Burhinidae > Burhinus > Burhinus bistriatus. The sequence continues at coordinate 49,065 of VYXH01012332.1, read as the reverse complement.
AGCACGAACTGGCAGCCCTCCCTCTTCCCCCCTGACTTAGGCAAAGGATGAGCTGCTGCGAGCCAGATGCTGCCGCATCCTCGGGCAGGGACTCGCGCTCTGCCTGGGCACCTGCGTGCGTGGGCAGAGCTGGGCAGGGGGCCCCCAGCTCATGTTCGTGCATGTGTGGGGCCATGTGAGCTAAAATACCCCCCCGAATCTGGAAGATGAGCTATGAGCAGCAGGTTTCCTGGCAGGGCTCACTGGGCTGGGACCCCTGGTCCAAGCTGCAACTGGAGAGCAGCGCCCAGGTGAGGACAATGTCATTGAATCATAGAATAATCTGAGTTGGAAGGGACCTTTAAAGGTCATGTAATCCAACCCCCCCGCAGTGAGCAGGGACATCGTCCCAACATGCTGGAAGGGAGGGATGCCATCCAGTGGGATCTAGACAGGCTTGAGAGGTGTGCCTGTGTGAACCTCAGGAAGTTCAAAAAGGCCAGTTGCAGGGTCCTGCACGTGGGTGGGGGCAATCCCATGCACAAATACAGGCTGGGCAGGGAATGGATTGAGAGCAGCCCTGAGGAGGACTTGGGGGTCTTGGTAGATGAGAAGCCCAACATGAGCCGGCAATGTGTGCTTGCAGCCCAGAAAGCCAACATACCCTGGCCTGCATCAAAAGCAGCATGGCCAGCAGGTCGAGGGAGGGGATTCTGCCCCTCCACTCCACTCTGGTGAGACCCCACCTGCAGTGCTGCCTCCAGCTCTGGAGCCCCCAACATAAGAAGGACATGGACCTGTTGGAACAAGTCTAGAGGAGGGCCACAAAGATGATCAGAAGGCTGGAGCACCTTGGCTATGAGGCCAGGCTGAGAGAGTTGGGGTTGTTCAGCCTGGAGAAGAGAAGGCTCCAGGGAGACCTTAGAGCCCTTTCCAGTCCCTAAAGGGGCTCCAGGAAAGCTGGGGAGGGACTCTTCATCAGGGAGTGGAGCCACAGGACGAGGGGTAACGGTTTTAAACTGAAAGAGGCAAGTTTTAGATTAGAAATTAGGAAGAAATTCTTTACTGTGAGGGTGGTGAGACGCTGGCCCAGGTTGCCCAGAGAAGCTGTGGTTGCCCCATCCCTGGAGGTGTTCAAGGCCAGGTTGGATGGGGCTTTGAGCAACCTGGTCTAGTGAGAGGTGTCCCTGCCCATGGCAGGTCCCTTCCAACTCTAACCATTCCATGATTCTATGAAGATCAGGTTGCTCAGAGCCCCATCCAATCTGACCTTGAATGTTTCCAGGGTTGGGGCATCTGTGCCTCTGGGCAGATGTCCAATGGAGAGCCTCAGTAGGGCTGTGACCTGCTCACCTGGTGTCCCACAGTCACCTTCCCTCTAACCTCCAGGTGGTTTTCTCCCACCAGCTCTAGATGACGATGACTGTAAGCAAGCCATGATAGACTTTGTGGTGTACCAGAACATCCCCATCAGAAAGCTGAAGCGCCTGCAGCAAATCCTGGAGCACTCGCCAAGGAAGCAGGCGTCGGAGACCAGGGCTGCCATCCAGGAGAAGTTCAGGGCTTTCCTCATCCACCTCAAAGAGGGGCATGACGAGGTCACCAAGGAGCTGCTGGACGCGCTGCGAGTTGCCAAGCTGCACTCCATTGAGGAGAAGGTCCGCGAACGCTTCCTCCTGTACTGAGAACATGAACTGAACTTTTTGGGTGGTTTTGGTTTTGTTTGTTTTTTTTTTCTTCTGTGGCTTCATTAATTTATTAATCTTTCCAAACCTAACTTGAAATGCAGCGTAGAGATGAGTGATGGGTCAGAGTTAAACCGTGCTGCGGCAGCTGCGATGGGTCCCCCTCTGCGTGTGGGTGTTTCGTTGCCTCCGGGACGGGATGCTGTGAGCAGCAGCATCCCTGCGCCAGTAGCCAGTGCAGCTTCTGGGAGGTCCCTGGGTGCTGGCCCCTGATTTTCCTGTGCTCAGTAATGGTCAATATTTTATCAGAAGAGAAACATGCAGCCAGAGTCATTTTTTCTGGGGAAGAATCCAGCTACCCCTTTTTAGACAACTGTCTGGCTTTGTGTTAAACTGTGCGGTTTTGGTTTTGTTGTGGTTTTTTGTAGTTTTTTAACAGTATTTCCCGCAGAGGATTCACTCGTGTTTGTCATGCTTTGTTTAGAGAAAGGAGTTTACTGCTGAGACGTGGTGGGTGTAGGATGCCCCTGAAGTCACTGGTACAGCTGGCTTTAAATTTATTTCTAAACTACCTGTTTTTATACCATGCGTGAGAGATGTTTTCTAAAGAAAGAAACCAAAGAAGTTATTTTATTATACAATTCTGTCACCAGAGTCCTTTTCTTGTCTCATTTGGAGGTGAGAGGTGGTGTTGTGAGTTCCAGACCATCATCTTCTGACTCCGCTTACCCTTGCCCGCTTTTTGCACGTGCTTCACCCCATGCTCACACAACATCAGCCACCCACATGACACGACTGCCCGCCGAAACCAGGCTCCGTGAGCCACAGCAAGGCTGAATGCGAGCGGGACGCTGCCTGTCTGCCTTGGCATTTGCTGCCGGTGCGGCCAGGGTGAAGCTCACATCTCTTGGGTCAACCCAAGAGTGTCACCCTGAGCCTCAGGTCTGTCCCCAGACCTGACCAGACGCTGTAGCGAGGGAAGAGGTGGTTAGTCAGCCAACAGCCGTGCCTTGGGGCACTTTGCTGACTGCAGGAGGGTTTTTTTAAGCCTTGCAGATGTCACTTAGGGAAGTCGACAAGGGTGACCCTCGCAGGCATTTTCCAGCCTGTAGCAATGATGACACAGAGCCTACATCTTCTGCCTTGAATGGGTTTGGCTTTTTTATAGCTCTTTTTTAGCTGACTAGTTGCCAGGAATAGTTTGTGGTTCAAAAGCGGAATATTTTTCCCCAGTAGGAGCTGTTACAAGCACTCTGAAACATGTGCTATGTGGAAGTGCCCCCACACTTCCCCCGTGCGAGGAAGGCTGACGTAACAGAGTACAGAGACGATTTTAACCTCTCCTTGCTGCCCACAGACTCATTCCAGGCTTTTCCTGCTGCAATGAGAAGTTGTTCATCCATGGCGGGCTGGATGGATGGGCCTGATCCTGGGGGCAGCGCTTGCCTTTTCGCTGCTCCAGAGCTCTGGAGTCCCTGGATGTCTGCTCGCATCTGCCTGGCTCTGCAGACTTGCAGCTGGGGACCCCAGGCTTGCAACCGTCTTACCCCGGGTTTGGGCTCTGGGGATGAAGCAGTTTGGTGATCCTGACATTGCCCTGGGTCAGTTCAGGCAGGGACAAAGCGAAGCAAATGGCTGAAAAGCAGCGGAGGGGACCCCTTGCTCCCACCTCTGCTCTGAGCCAGGACTGATCCTGGCAATCCCCTCGCAGCTTTGTCAAGCCTGGCCTTGAATTCATACAAAGGAGGCTGCACAAGGGCCAAAACTCCCCTTTCCGATGCTCAGTTATCACCATGCCTAATCTCTGCCCCGCTGAGCTGCTTCATTCCAGTGGGCTGCAGCTCAGTCCCCAAGCGTGACTTCCTCCGAGCCCCGTGGCAGTAGGGAAGTGCCGATGGCGCGGTCCAAGAGCCGCTGGGCAGGAGACGAGGAGGGTTTCCATCAGAATGCTGTGAGAAACGAAATACTGCTGCAGCGTGGTGCGTTTCCCCGAGGCAGAGGGGAAGGCAGGACACCCAGGGCTGACAGGTCGAAGGCTGGAGCAGCCGGCGTTGACTGCGGCTCCTCACGGGATTGCTGTCCTGCTGCATTGCAGTTAGTCCTGACTCAGTGCTAAGGATTTGGTGTCCTTGGTCTAAAGGAGAACAGGAATGGAGGGTTGCTATTGTAGGAACTGCCTCCTGTTCTTTGTCCACACCACCCTGGCTTCTGCAAATATGTATTTACCATGAGAGTTGCGGGGGGGGAGGGAAAATGAGAATATTACTGGCAAGAAGCTGGTAATCATTATCTCGGATGCTCTTTTAGTTGGGTGATTTTTCCAGAGAAAGAGGTGCCCTTTCTGTGTATTTTTTGTGATACAAGACCTCAGTCCTGAGACGGAAGTGCCCACGGAGCACCGTGGCTGAGCTCGGGCTCTTGGGAGACCGTTGCCCTTCTCACCAGCGAGGCAAAATCTGGGGTGAGGGCTGGAGGTCTCCATCAGCTGTGCAGGGAGCCAGAAGGCAGCCAGCTCCGGTCCCCGGGCTCCCGGCTGAGCTGTGGCTGCTCACCGGCGGCTTCTCGCGGCTGCGATGTGGCTGGGGGCTCCGTACGAGCCCAGGCACTGGCAGAGCGGCTGCGGTTCAGCCGTGCTCAGTCCTGTGCTCATCTCCCCGCGACAACACGCTGAGCGATGCCAGAGCCCAGCGGCCGATAAACACAGACTGGGCAGCGATTCCCCCGCTCTCTCCGCACACGTCCTCCCAGCTGGGCTTGCCCTGGCCTGGAGAAGAGCCCAGGAAACATCTTTCCTATTGAATGCCAGCGTTTGGGGTTTTTTGTTTGAGTTTTGGGGGGTTTTATTTGACATCGTGAGTGCTCTGTCCCGTCTGGATGTCAGTCTGCGCAGGTCCTTTGTCCGTTCAGATAAAGCAAATGCAGCAGCAGCCACTTTTGTAGGCTTGCTCCCACCCAGAGGTTTGCAAGAGCTTAGGTCCCACCGCTGTGACTCCAAGGGGTCAAACACCCCCACGTGTAGGTGGTGCAGGTGTGAGGAGAGCCGCCTGGCTCCTTCCCATCCTCCTCTCCTGGGAAGTGTTGCCTTGCTGAGTCCCCGTGGCCCTCCCAGCACTGAGCATGGGTCAACCACGTCTGAACCCTCCTGGGAGGGGAGACGATGGGTGTCTGTCACCCGTGTGCCACGCCAGATTGCAATGGGGGCCACAGACCTCAGCTCACCGGAGGAGGAGAGGATGGTTAAATAACTGGGGATCGCCCAGCCTGTGTCAGATGAGCTCTGCGCTGCCACTCTCCCCCCTGCTGTCGGCCAGTGCAACCAGGACCGAGGGTCTGGGCAAGGCAGGTGATGCCCTGTGCCACCCGGCTGCTCCCCAGCTGGGTGCTGTCAGCATGACTCGCTCTTCCAGGATGGCTCATGAGCACCCACGTGTCATTATCTCGCTCTGCCGAGGTGGTTTTTGACCCGCCGGCGGCTCGGTGCGTGTTTGGATGTCGGTGCATTACAACCCAGCACAGGGCAGGTTGGAAGCATCCCTTTGGGAGCTTTCCAGGCAGGCGACATTTCGGGCACCGGTGCTGTTTGCAGGCTGTTTATCGGCAGTGCTAACCTCTGCCCAGCTCTCCCTGCTGCCGTAATCCGCAGTCTCCCCCCGACCCGGGTCCCTTCATGCCGAGTTAGTTGGAATTTCTGCACAGCAAAGTTTCTCCTCCTGCGGGCTCACGAATAATGTGACAGCAGGGGATCTTTCTGGTAAATATTGGCCTTACTAACAGCGTCCAAATATGCTAGCGTGTGAGTCCTGCTCGGTTTCCAGGAAATGGGCTTTGCTGGAAAAGCCCACATGAGCACCGTGCGGTGCCGACCCCAGCTCTCCCCGGCAGCCTCCCCTGCTCCGCTCCCACCGTCTCACACCCAGACTGCGGCAGGCGGTCACAGACCAACCTCGCATTCATCGCCAAGTTTTATTAGTTGAAAAGGTGAAATAACTTAAGAGGATAAAAACCCCTTTTGGTTTTCACTGAAGTTTCCAAAGTCCGGAGAGAGAAGAGGAACAGTCGGCAGCGTGAGCTTCTTCCTGGTAATTTAAATGACCGCTTTCCTTACAAGCTGTGGCTACGGACAAGTACATGGTAACATTTAAATGTGGATGTAGCTCTCTCCCGGCAATGACTCAGATATTTAGTACACAGAAGATAATTTCCCCAAATGATGTGACACTACATAAAAAGCCCAAGCCCACACTGCTCTGAGTCGGGCTTCCCTATCACCCTGTGCTGTTAAATGCTTACAGCGGGGAAAAAAAAAACACCATAAACCCACGAGTTTCTTTAAACTGCTGAGGCATGGCCACGTGTTGCCTCTGTGCCACGGGCTGACTCCGACACCTCTCGCTGCAGCCAGGTGTGGCAATGACTCAGGGTGGCGGCGGGTCCTTAAACCCACGAAACCGCCGTCGGCAGGAGCCGACTTGCTCATCGCAAGAGCGGTTTGGACACGTTAACGCTTTAACGCAAGGAGAATACCGCATGTGCTGGCCCAGCACCGGAGGGTTTGAAACGGGGTTAGGTAAATGATTAATGTTTGTTTAAGGAGTCAGCGCGAGTTTGTGTGCTGAGGTCATACGTAGCTGGTTTACGCCTCGACGTCACAAAGGAGGAGAGCCAGGATTGCTAGAGGAAACCGAGGGGGGATTTTTCAAGGTGTGCAGAGGGATGCAGAGGGGATGTGACCAGTGCAGGCTCGTAATCCTGCTTGTCCAAAGAGACTCCAGCTACCCTTGGCCCTGGGGTTTCAACCTAGTCACAAGACAGGTAAATTCACTCTTCTGCCTGCACATTTCCCCATGTTTTCGTTTTGCTAGAGGCAGTTCTTCGCCCCCTGCCCTGCCCACCCATGTTACTCAGCGGTTGACGGTGGGCTGAGCCCTCCAGACACTGTGGGAGAGGACTCGGGGAGTGCTAACACACACCGAACTTGTTTGAATTCGCCCATCGCTATTCCAGAGGCAACGATTTTACCTTCTATTGAAGCATCCATCTTTTTTCTTCTGATCGTAGGTTTTTTTCCTTCTGATTGTAATCCCCTGCATTGCACGCCCAGGCTTTCCCTGCTGAGACTCGTCCCTCGCTGTTGCACGTGTTATTTCTGCGGAGACCTGACGATGGGACTGAGCTTCTCCGGTGCCAGTGCTGCAGGTGGAGAGTGCTGAGGGTGCCGAGGTGAGACTGAGGAATTCGGCCATGTCCAAGAGCAGGAGCAGAGAGACAGCTGAAGGGTGTAGGGCAAACCAACCTGGGCTCAGGTACCAGTACCTGAACTGGGGTGCCAGAGAATGTGACCTGAGAAAGAACCCCTGACACAGGCAGGGAAACGGGTGCCGTGATGCTCGGGATAAAGCCATTGCCACAACCCCTACCTGGTATCGCAGCACTGGTGACGCTGCCGGGCCGGACCCAGACCTGCTGCGATGCAACACCAGCTCTCACTCACCCTGCTATTATTTTAGAGTCCTCTTTTGCCGCAGGAGGTCTTCGCACACATTGGTTTCTGTCTGAGCCTCCCACGGCTTTCAGGGGGTGAGGTCTGAACACAAGGAGAAGCAGCAGAAGTGGCAAAGGAGAGGAGGCGCAGCAGACGTGACCCGTCCCCAGCCTGGGCCGGTCAGACACAGGGGAACTGAGAGGCGAGGACAAGGCAGCCCCGTGGCGAGTTGGTGTCGGTTCGGCACGCCGGGTGAGGACATGGACCAAGTGCTCTTGGGCTGAGCGTGGCTCATAACCATTGACCTGCACCTGGCCAGAGGTGGCTGAAACTCTGCCTCCTAATCACTTTTCCTCATATTTCTTTTCATTAAATGGGAATTTTTGCCTCGTGTCAACCAAAACCAAAATTTGACTGATAAATCCTCTTAATGAAAATGTAAAAACCTTAATGAAAAACATTAATGAAAAGGAAACAGTTCGGTTTGTCGATATTATTCCTATGAATGAAACTCAAACACTTTGGCACCCTGACGACCCTACGCGTGCTGCCGAAGGGTCCCCGCTTCAGAGCCACGTCTCGCCTCGGGGTGCAGTNGGGGGGGGGGGTCGCTCCCCCTGCCCCTTCCCTCGCTGCCCAGCTGCCTGCGTTGGTCCCCAAAGGCCCCTTCCTTCCCCCTTGTAAAATGCGATGAGCTTTCTAGGTTCCACATTTCGAAGGTGTTTGGAGGTCTTTGCAGTAAGCAAGTTCCAAAAAAGCAAATTATTGCTGCCTGCCGCTGAGTAAGGCCAGAACAGATGACAGGACCTTCCATCCATGGCTCCCTAAGCAGATTCAGTTATTCGGGAGTATTTAGTACCCAGCAGACTTGTTCAGACAGTGCTGTAGCACTCACTTAATGTTAAAATGGGAGCTAAAGAAACACTAGCATGAAATTGTCTTTCTTAACAATACCTTGGATCCAGTTTCTTATGGTGGTTACAGAGCACAAGGGTGTAGTTTTCACTTATTTTCAGCGTTTGCTTCCAAGCAAGTGTTGGGAGGACAGTTGTCCTTTACAGAAAAGCTTGTGTTTGCCCTGATAGGCTTAAAAGGTCATTTACAGGAATTCGTCCAGTAAACAGGGTCACATCTGAAGCACGTTTCTTCTATTTGCTCGGCCATTGTTTGGCTCCCCTGAATTTGCTGGGAAGTTATTTAGCCTACAATGCTCAGGTCTGGGTACTGCCAGCTCTTAGCTTGATTAAAATACAATACATTAGTAAAACCTTCTGATGCCCTTTAGCTTACATCAGTTTTCTGGGAAACACGGTCAGGAAGCTTGGAATGACTACAGCTACAATATCCTTACACAACACCCTCACTGTTTAGAACCACAAGCACTTCATGTGTTATTATCTGGGTCAACACAAAATAGGAGTCTTCCCAAAACAACTGTTTGCTTACCCTTTAAAAACAATGGCATTTTCCATCTTACACAATGTTTAGGGAGAGGGCTAGAACAGCCTGCTCTGCCTAAATGACTAAGCAGTATTGGAAATCAGAGACCTCGTATTGCCACACGTACGTGGGGGAGACTCGAGGCCCCGGCTGTTGCCCGTGCTGTCCCTTATCGCCGATCCCCCGGGAAGAGCACCAGGCATCCGGTGGACCAGGTGCCAGCAGTGTCCTGTACTCGCTTTGGATCTTTCCCAGCTGCTCTGAACATAGCGGAGCTCCAGCTGTGCTGTGACTTAGCTGTAACAGTGAGGAGCGAAGCCGGGAGACTTGATCATTTTTCTATGGAAGCGCGGGGATTGACGACTTCCCAGCTACCGCTACGAGAACATGAGCTCAGCAGGGATGTGCGTTGGGTGATGTGGGTGCTGCTGCCGAGTCTCAGGCATGTGGAATGAAGGGCGTTTTCCACTATGAAGTGTAAGGGACTAGATGAAGGTCTGGAGAGTTCAGATCGGCTTCAGGGACACGCTCCAATGTGCTTGTTCAGCCTCAGTCAGACCACACAGATTCCCTGATGCTGGTTTCTCTTTCTGTCTCTGTACTTCCTCCTGTGATACTGGAGCTTGGCAGGTGATTTATTGGACTTCTTTCGGCCTTCCCAGAAGTTAAGACAAGGCCTCTTTAGTTGGGAAACTTGGAAGATAAGAATAGGAGTGTACATTCCCCACTTCATGACTCTGAATCTGAAAGAACAAATCAGCTCTGACAAGATCAAACCCAAGTTCTTCTTTCACCCAGTTTCATGTGTCGTGCGCTGCCATCATGTCACGCAGCAATAACCTAGCCTGTGATTCAGCACCTCTTGTTTACAGAGATTCCCTGCCCTTTGATACGACACTTGTACTCACGGGGCATTTACTAGGTCTTTCAGTCTGTGGCATTCACTATCCTGTGATCCTGCCTCTTCTCATGGCACGGAGATGAGCTGTCAAAATTTCCACCACGCTGAGGATGTGGGTGCAGACTTGAGAGAGCACAGTCCTTCCAGGGGACAGGGCTGCGTGGGATCAGTTGCTTTCGGTTCAGTGGTTGTCCTTCCCCCTTCCACAGGTGGTCAGCTGCCTTTGCTCCCACTGCTTTCCTCTCCAGGGCAAAGATCTTCTCTTAAAAGCGCCGTGTTCAATATATGTGGGTATTATGCATAACTGCAAATATCTCATGTAAAGGTAAGCCTTGTTTGTGTCAGAGGAGCGAAAGCTTTCAACGGGACAGGATAACCCTTGGCATCGCACAGGTCATCGTGTTCCCCGGTAGAAAAGCACATCTGAACGAGCAGTGGGCTTCGGTCACAAAACAGGGACACCTAGCAAAATCTCAGCGTGAAATACAGGGACTGCCTGTGCGTACGGTCACTGTTTAAAGGGGTAAGCAGTGAGGAGATGCTATATGTAACACCAGGTTCTGGGAACAACATATTCCTTATTCCTCTTTATGATGATCCTATAGAACCATTTTTTTTTTGTGGCAGTGTGACTCAAAAGAATTATTGCTAAAGGAAATCTACAGATGAGATGGTATCAGGTTATTTGACTTCTGAGAACCAGCAGAGGAGTTCCTGGCTATGAATTGAACTGGAAGACAAGTAGGAACACAACAGAAACAACTCTGTGAGTTTCTGTTTCAGGAAAGCATTTAAGGATACACTTAATCTTACAGTAAATTTAGTTTATCCTCAGAGCACTGCTTATGGTATATACTGAACACCAGTCTTAAGGCTGCACTGGATCAAAGGTTTGAATTAGTTCCTCCAAACATTTAGCACGACATCCATTCAGCGGAAGGATGTGCACTTCAAATGATGAAGCTTTTACTAAATAATGCTGTCCCTGTATGCCGGCAGCTGCCTCCCCCAGCTGCTGGGCAATTCCCTAGCAGAGCGGCAGGGAGGACAACAGCTGTGCGTAGCTGCTTGCTTGTGCTTCACATCGCGGGCACAGCTGGCAGCAGATGATTCTGTCTGCGAGGAACACGGGTTTAAGCAGGTGGGTTTAAGCACCGGAGTCCTCCGTGGTGTGTGCTTGCGCCCGTCACAACCACAATGGCAGGGAGCGGCTGTTAAGGGATGACTGGATGGAGGAAGTGTAAGTAGTGCGTTTGTGGCTGGTAGAAAGACAGTACCATGTATGGACGTGCACCAAAAGAAGTTTTTACTCATGAGTTAGTAGTGTCAGTAAAGATTACTATGTACTCATCCAGCAAGGATTTTGTTTCAAGGAAAGGATGCTTCATCCTGTGAGTTCCTAAGCAAATATATCTACTGCCTCATCTTCACAACTACTTTTGACAGCATGTGACAACATGACTGTGGGAAAGGTGAGGCTGCTGCAAAGACATCCTCAAAAAAGGATGTGAGGAATGTGGTCTTCAACTGAGGATACTGCTAACAAAATCAAAATTTGGAAACTTGTTTGGAATTGGCAGCTTTAAGGAAGGACAGTGCAACCGAGAAGGAATGAGGAGATGCCTGCCTCCAGAAAGTCATTTTAAATGTTTAAGTAAACATTAGGCAGGATTCCACAACTGAGTAACTCACTGCAGATGTTCCTCCTCTTCTTCTTTCCACTTGATGAGCACCTAGTTTATGGAAGACATTTAGGTCATTTTTTCCCCAGTCGTGTTGCACACTGACCTGTCCAAGTTTTCTGCACCCATCCTCAGTCGTTTTCCTACATGAGGTTCTGACTGCTTTTAGTACTGATTTGTTTCTTTCTTTCATCAGAAAATTTAATCGGCCCTCCCTTCTGAGGTAATGAGCATCATGGGTGAAGGCTTGTGATCAGATTTAAGTTGTGCAGATGAAGTTGTGTAAGAGCAGACACCACTGACAGCTAGGACTATATCCTTGTAAAGTGGTTTTGGATATAAAAAACCCTAAGCGTGTGTAGAGAAACTAATGGAAAGCCCCCAAAAGTTGTCATGGAAGCTGGTTTTACCAGAGGAGCAGAAAAACAACTCTTCAAGGGGTTTCAGAAGTACAAGAAACAAAACCAAAGGGCAATGCTGCAGGAAATGCCTGAGGTCCAGCAAACAAAATAATATGTGTTATACACCAGGAATGTTCCATGTGGGATTTCCAACTTGCATAAAATTCCAGTGTGAAAAAGCACCTGCTCGAGTTTCTCTGGCATCCTTTGTCCTGGCAAGAGCTTGGCAGAGGGCAAAGGCTCTTCCCACCTCTCCACTGCCTCTTATCTCCTTGGAGATAGATTCAAGCCAACTTTTAACAGAAAACTGTGCCAAAAGGGATTTTTGAGAGGGCGTCCAGCCTATAACCTGTCTCCGTGGCAGGTTTTCAGCCTGTTTTTCTTGATTGTCCAAATTGCTTTCGGGAAACCTATAGATAAACAAACACGTTGGTGTAATTTCTTTCAGTCTCTGAAAATGGACCCAAGACTGAAGGCAAACTCAATCTGCGGTGCTTCTTTTGGTAAAAGCTGAGGAGCACAAGCAGAGCTGCAAGCAGAGGCAGAACCCACTTTCCTTTATGTGTGAACACTGCCGTCTGTGGCTGCCAGTCAGTTACCATCTACATTAATCAGATTTTTTTTTTAATTTAAAGGGATAATGGTCAAGAGCAGTGAAGTACCACTCTTTACCTTTCTTAGCAGATCCCTCTAGAAGTTCTCTCCTTGAACTAATACCGCTTGCCAGCAGAGAAGTCCCAGGATATTGTTTCAAAAAATAATCATAGAATCATCTAGGTTGGAAGGGACCTTTAAGATCATTGAGTCAAACCATCAGCCTAACACTGCCAAAACCACCAGTACACCATGTCCCTCAGCATCACCTCTACCCGTCTTTTAAATACCTCCAGGGATGGTGATTCAACCACTTCCCTGGGCAGCCTGTTCCAATGTTTGATAACACTTTTGGTGAAGAAATTTTTCCCAATATCCACCCTAAACCTCCCCTGGCTCAACTTGAGGCCGTTCCCTCTTGTCCTGTCGCCTGTTACTTGGGAGAAGAGACCGACCCCCACCTCTCTACAACCTCCTTTCAGGCAGTTGTAGAGAGCAATAAGGTCTTCCCTCAGCCTCCTCTTCTCCAGGCTAAACAACCCCAGTTCCCTCAGCTGCTCCTCATAAGACTTGTTCTCCAGAACCTTCACCAGCTTTGTTGCCCTTCTCTGGACATGCTTCAGTACCTCCATGTCTTCCTTGGAGTGAGGGGCCCAAAACTGAACCCAGTATTTGAGGTGGGGCCTCACCAGTGCCAAGTACAAGGGGACAATCACTGCCCTAGTCCTGCTGGCCACACTATTGCTGATACAAGCCAAGATGCCATTGGCCTTCTTGGCCAGCTGGGCACACTGCTGGCTCATATTCAGCCGGCTGTCAACCAACACCCCCAGGTCCTTTTCTGCCAGGCAGCTTTCCAGCCGCTCTTCCCCAAGCCTGTAGCGCTGCATGGGGTTGTTGTGACCCAAGTGCAGGACCCAGCAATGTACCTTGTTGAACCTCACGCCATTGACCTCAGCCCATCGATCCAGCCTGTCCAGATCCCTCTGTAGAGCCATCCTGCCCTCCAGCAGATCAATGCTCTTGCCCAACTTGGTGTTCTCTGCAAATTGACTGAGGGTGCACTCGATCCCCTCGTCCAGGTCACTGATAAAGACATTAAACAGAACCAGCCTCAGTACCGAGCCCTGGGGAACACTGCTTGTGACCGGCCACCAACTGGATTTAACTCCATTCACCACCACTCTTTCAGCCTGGCCATTCAGCCAGTTTTTTTACCCAGCGGAGAGCACACGGATCCAAGCCATGAGCAGACAGTTTCTCCAGGAGAACACTGTGAGAAATGGTGTCAAAGGCTTTACTAATGTCCAGGTAAAGAACATCCACAGCCTTTCCCTCATCCACTAAGTGGGTCACCTTGTCATAGAAGGACATCAGGTTTGTCAAGCAGGACCTGCCTTTCATGAACCCATGCTGACTGGGCCTGATCACCTGGTTGTCCTGCATGTGCTGTGTAATGGCACTCAGGATGATCTGTTCATGAAATATAGAATCACAGAATGGTTTAGGTTGGAAGGGACCTTAAAAATCATCTAGTTCCAAGTCCTCTGCCATGGGCAGGGACACCTCCCACTAGACCTGGTTGCTCAAAGCCCCATCCAGCCTGGTCTTGGACACTTCCAGGGATGGGGAATCCACAACTTCCATGGGCAACCTGTTCCAGTGCCTCACCACCCTCACAGTGAAAAATTTCTTCCTGAGATCTAATCTGAATCTACCCTCTTCCAGTTTGAAGCCATCACCCTTGTCCTGTCACTACATGCCCTTGTAAAAACATCCCCCTTCAGCTCTCGTGTAAGTGCCCTTCAGATACTGGAAGGGGCTATAAGGTCTCCCCAGAGTCTTCTCTTCTCTCAGCCTGGTCTCATAGCAGAGGTGCTCCAGCCCTCTGATCATCTTCATGTCCTCCTCTGGACTCGTTCCAACAGGTCCATGTCCTTCTTATGTTGGGGGCTCCAGAGCTGGACGCAGTATTCCATGTGGGGTCTCATGAGAGCAGAGTGGAAAGGCAGAATCCCCTCCCTCAACCTGCTGGCCATGCTTCTTTTGATGCAGCCCAGGATGTGGTTGGCTTTCTGGGCTGTGAGCGCACATTGCCAGCTCATGTTGAGTGTCTCATCAACCAACACCCCCTAGTCCCTCTCCTCAGGGCTGCTCTCAAATGAAATTTAATGAAATGCCTAAATCAATCCAGAAACCTTCAAGTGCTTTAATCCAGGTTCTTAGCTGAGGACTGTTGTAACTTTACATTTTCCAACCCACGATGGTATCTCATAGTTAGTTATTCATGAGCACACGCTTCTGGAAATCATGACTAACCCAACAGTCTCATGCCCAATGAAAACATCATCACTGAGGACAAGCAAACTTCCAGACTTGCAGTATAGTGCCCTTTCACTTCAGATTGCTATCTGTACTATGTAAAGGCAGATCCTTACCTTAAATGAACTAATGGATGTACTGGATGTGTTGGTGTCCAAATGATGTTATAGGATGTGTCAGCAGTACAGAAGTAGGATTATAAGGAAGAAGAGACTAAAAATAGCTCGATTAGGAATAAAACAATTTACAGCACAGGAAAGGATATTAAGTCCACTTCTCTGTTTTAGGCTGACTTCAGTTCAGCAGAAAGCAGGATATCTTCTGCTTGCTTCTTCACCTTGCTCTGAAACAGACAGTACTGGCCAGAGCCTTAAATAAGACGTTGGAATTAGTGCGAAGCTGTGTCTGATTTGTCCTGGTATTTCTCCTGGTTCTGTGCGACAGAATGTCACGGTGGGTGGGATAAGGCCCAACATCAGCATCACTGAGAAGCAGACCATCAGGCTATCGCAGCAAGGATAACACATCACTGTTGCCTGGCACAAGGATGCGATGGGATTAGGTAGTACCAGCAAAAAGTGCTGTAACTCAGTTATTCTGTGTCTTTCCATAGTTCCAAATGAAGATGAAATTGCCACCATGTGGACAGCACTGTGATTCATACAGTGCTCAAAAGCATTAGAAGTGGTTTTTTTAAGGAACGCTCTTGCCTCCCACTGCTAACAGCTAATAAATGTTTGCATAGCAGAGAAATTCCAGACGAGTGAGAGAAAGTTAATCTTCTGCCAATGTTCAAATAAGGCAAGTAGAATAACTACCATGATTATTAGAAACTTAGCTTTATCTCAGTGTAAAGCATGCTGAGGGAAAAAGTGATTACTAAGTACAGATGATGAATCTGTTTTACGTGGGGAAGATAAAGCACCACTTCAGAGAAATAAATTGCTGTAAATGGGCATGGGCAAAACAGGTCCATCTCAAATGTATCAAAAATCTGAAAAACTGATTGCATTTGAACTACTCGGAAACGTCCTCACTTTGGCTGAAGGTCTTGCAGGGCAGTCATTTGCACTGCACAAGCATTTTAAATAAGAGTCTGTGCTTCCTGTAAGAACTTAAATAAAGCACAAGACTAAAATATGATAAATTATTAAATTACTGAACAAAATATAAAATAGTTACCAGCTACTAGCATATCATTTTAGACTATCCCAGTGGGATTTTTTATTTTAGTGGAGCTTATGCATTGACTACCAACCCCTTTTCAGAATGCTTTTCCATGCCAATTCGGTCCTATTCCATTCATCTGTACTGAGGCATCACTAGCAGAATAGACCTGCTTATAGAGACTGAAGGTGCAATAAAACCAACTGAAGGAGGAAGTTGTCAGTGTCCTTGTGTAGTCAGTCATTTATGACCGTATAGAGCAGATGCAACCAAAAACCCCAGCTGACTTAGCAGCACTCCGTTGTTTCTGTGCTTCACGTAAAGTAACTGCACATGGTACATGATCAGTGAGCTCCAAGTCCAGGTTGTGCTAGCACAGCAAGATCTTTATCTTGCACCTGTCAGCTGATGACGCTGAATTCCTTCATCGCAGTCATGCTGCAGCATGGAGAACACACCAAAGCAGTTTAACAATTGGCTTGACTATTTAACTGCCGGGCTTCCCCAGCACTCGGGAAATCTTTTAACAGTATCAGGTAGGCACACTCTATCTGTAATGGTGGGAAAACCTGACTGCAAAGCTCTTTCCTAAAACAGACTTTGGGAGCCAAGCAGCTGCATCTGTCTGTGTGCCCCATCAAGTAACTGCTGTTACTGCTCCAGAAGCTAACTCTGAATGATACCGACCTTTTCACTGTCGGTTTCAGAGAAATCCTCCCTGATTTTTTGTGGATATCAGTGCATGATCATACTTACGTATCACAGCTGATGCATTTTTCTGGGTGAAAGACTCTCCCATTCTTCAGAACTTGGGATTCTGAAGTCAAAACATTTGCTTTAAGACCTCCTGCTGATACGTGCCACAAAGCAGCCTTTGTGTCTAGAAACTTGTGAGAACAGCTATGGCCTCGAGCTCAAAACTGTTTTTCCCTCCCTGGTCTCCTAGGTAATAGGGGGAGGAGGAGATCTGAGAAGATTATGTGGAAAGCTTGGAAAACCCCTGGTGTCCCATTAAACAGACATTTCTAGTTACTTGACTGAAGTGTTTTGTCTCTCAGCACAGCACTTTTGTCCACCAGTCACTATTTTACATCTTCAGTTTAATTGTTGGCACCAACCCTGCCAACCAAAACAAGAGCCAGGACTGCAAAGACCACAAAGGTGAGTGATCTTCAAGGGATCCTCCACACTCACAGAGTGTGTAAGAAACCTGAGATGGGTCACTAGGTCTAAAGGAGCCTAACGAAATCTCTGGTGTCAGAGGTAGATATACTGCAGCTTAATTATTCTGGGATATGGCGCAGATATTGGTACCATTCAAATTCAGACGCAGGTACTGTGTTATACCACCTGTTCTAACAAGAGCAAGTAATTGAAAGGGATTTGATATCTTATCTGAAAGTTTACCTAGCTTTCTCCTATCCTAGCGTTACTGAGAAGTAAGATTCTGCTCTCCAGTGTGCAATTATTTCCACTGACTCCATGTGCTTAATGACATAGTCCAGCTGCCCTCACGCTTTGACCCAAATGTGAGAGGATGAAATACGTTCTCTCACAAAAAAAATCTGCAATGAGTTACATGCAGAAAGTTCTTTGACAGATGCCAAATGACATCTCTTTAAACAAATAATAGTGTCTAACTTGCTCAAGTAGAGCTTGAATAATGTCCCCTTAGCAGAGAATGGTCACCAGTGCCAGGAGTAACTAAAACATGTGAAGAGCAACACCCACTGCCAAACCACTCTGAAGTACATCTGAAAAAGAGTCATTTGCCGAAATGTTAGTGATACATCAGCAGAATTACTAGCTGGGTAAACTACATAAGAAGTGAGCACTATTTGTCTTTGAGAGCTGCCTTTCTGTTCTTTCTTGTTTTTCTCAAAAAACTAGAGGGCTAAGTACCACTATCTCCAAACATCAGTTGTTTCAGCAAGAGAAGTTCAAAGTAGTAGGAAGCTTTATTGCATACTGATTTCTCCCTGCCTAGAGGTTCAGCTTTCATCCTAGAATGATCACAGAGGGCCTCAATTCATTCCAGTTAGAGAAGATACCAATTATTCTTACAGTTAAAGAGAATGTACAACAGAGAGATTGGCAGTCGAAGCAAGGCAGTGCTTCCGGAGTTCATGTCCTATTATGAATATCCATTTTAAACAGTGTACCATTGTGCCATTGCTGGCTTCCGTATCTGCATTTACCACAGGTAAAAGTTATGAATCAACATGCCGACTGAAAATTGAGTTATAATCAACATTGTCTCTCATTATACAAACAGCAGCACAACAGGGCCAGTAACACCACCTATAGTAACCATGGAGCTGGAGCAGCAAGGTGTCTTCTCAGTTAGAAAGGACAGCCATTCCCCAGGCTCTCCCTCCCCTTTCATATTCACCTACACAGTTCCTTCAGGAGTTCCTTCATGTCACTGGCCTCTAGTCTGTCAGACTAACAAAGCAAGAATCACAAAGTAATACAGTAGAAAATTAAGTCCTTTGCATCTGCAACAATGTGTAGATTCCCACTTGGTCTATGCTTTCAGACCAACGACTTAATACTTAATGTAAGAGATTCCCACCCCCACCCAGTTGGAATCCTTTGCTCAAGTTTTTTTAGACACAGAAGAAGAATGTTTGTCTCCAAACACAGGAAAGAATCAGGTGTAATAGGAATCCAGTGGACCACCTTCTTTAAAGAGAACACAAAACTGTGTGGAAAAGACTGTCCATTCCTTGGCTGACTTGGAATTTCTTACGTGATGTCCTTCTTTCTTGGGGGCCGGTGAATATTCCTCACCACGCACTTCACCATCCATTCAATTCCCTCGTTCACTCCTTTGCTAAGGAAATAAGTAAGTAGACAAAATTAAAAACAAACAAACAAACAAAACCAAAAAACCCCACAACCACAACAAACAATCAAGAACAAAAACACGGCTCATGTAATCCCTAATTGAGCCCTTACAAGAGCAAGTGAAGGGTTCTTGCTCTGAAGGGTTGCCCTGCCGTTGTTTACTGGCATTGCTGTGTTAGTTTATCATACACACAAACAAGGGGAGAACAGATTTCTTTTAACTCGTTATGTAAACTCCATCCTTCATTTTTCTGGTGTGTGTGAAAGTCTACATCTAATTTAGTTAGTCATCAACTCTGTGGAAACTTTGGGATGAACGAGTATCAAACCACCTGATGGTCAGCTGGTTTGAGGTTATTTTGCTACAAGCCTCAGGCTAGTTGTATCAGATCTTCCAATCCTGGCCCCAGCTTTCTGTAACTGCCAAGCAAGTCACCAGCTCCCTGGTCTGGCACAGCTTTCCAACCAGGACTTCCACAATTTTTTTCTTCTTAGTGCAAACTCAGACTGAAATTTTGAAAGGAAATTCCACAAAGATCAAAACTAGAAGTGTTTGCACAAACCTCACAATAATTGAAAAGGTTGCATTTCATAAGATTATTATCTAATACTTCTCTTCCAGTCAGTGCTTAACCATTGTTCTTGTGGTCATTCATCTACTTAATGCCATTTGATTTTTAGCAATGCAGACAACAGAGATTTTTCTCATGGTTTAAGAAGCTTTTCTTATCCTTTGCAGTAGCTTGTATAATAATACAGCTTTCCTGCTAG
>VYXH01012332.1:13891-25754 GCA_013397275.1 Burhinus bistriatus | reverse complement strand
TTCTGCGACTTGGGCAGCATGGCTAGGACACTTGCTAGTGAAGACCAAGGCAAAAAAGTCATTGAGCACCTCGGTCTTCTCCATATCCTGGGTAACCAGGTCTCCTGTTTCTTTCCAGAGAAGGACCACATTTCCCGTAGTCTTCCTTCCACCAACATACCTATAGAAGCTTTTCTTGTTGCCCTTGATGTCCCTGGCCAGATTTAACTCTATCAGGGCTTTAGCTTTCCTAACATGATCCCTGGCTGCTTCCACAATTTCTCTGTATTCCTCCCAGGCTACTTGTCCTTGCTTCCACCCTCTATAGGCTTAATTATTGAGTTTGAGTTTGTCCAAAAGTTCCTCATTCATCCATACTCTTCATTGCACTAAAGCCTTTAGAACTTACTTCAGGATTCCTGCCAAATGAAAAGTCTGCAATTCATAAAGATGAGCTGTCATCCACAGGATAAATAGTTAAATAAATTTTTTAAAAAAATCAAATCCTAACTTTACAGGGAGTCAGACTGGACCTGGAAGTTGAAATTTATACCAGTAGGTCTGGAAGATGGGCAAGAGATTACTATCAAACAATCATTCTCTACAAGTTTGTAAAAGATGCTACTTTAGTTTTGGTACGACGTTCACTGCCAAATAAGAAAAGCAAGTCCAACTGCCTCTTGATTTAAGCCAAAGCTCTAGACAAGTTAATCACCCAACAACTGGGAAGGAGGAAGAGCTGCATTACAGTAATCTGTGCTATTTTTCATATCATCAGTCTTTTTTCAGTAAATGAGACTTGGCGGCAGGAAGGTTAAATCCCAAGGCAGCTGAAACTGAGCAAGTTTCTTGAAATATACTTTAAGCTCATCCCAGTTTAATTCATCATAGTATTACAAATTCTCCTTTTCTGAATGATGATATATTTTAAAATATTTTTTAAATAAATCCGAGAGAAATTGTTCAAGGTAGGCAACAACAGTGCAGAGCATAGTCTTGCTGTCCTTTATTTCTACTTGCACATGCCTGTGCAAAGCGATTGGGCAATGGACTTCTCAAAATCCATCAGCAAAGCAGCACACCTGCATATATCCTGAGGCACACAGAATCCATCTCCTTCACCTCGTCCATCTTTGAGGCCTTTGAGAAGTCCGGATTTCCCAGTGCAGCTTATAAACTGCTGTAGCCATTTTTCCCCCCCTCAGCTTAATCCATTACGATCACTTCCCTTTCTCACCCTCTGGTATAAACACAGCCTGCCCTAACTTCCACAAAGCTGTCTAGCCATCGCTCTCCATAGAAATCTGCATCAGAAAGACTTCTGCTTCTGAGGAGACTTTGCACTATTTACATTGTTTATAGTAGGATGTCACTGCATCACAACACTACACCTGTTTTGAAGAATGTCTTTTTCCTCTTGGGATGAAGTACCATAACAGAACAGAGGGGACAGCATCACTGAACTATCAGTTCAGAGAAGCCTTGTTTTAGTGTTCAAGGGGAAGCCATGAACTGGAAATACTGTCGTACAGCAGAGGATAAGGCAGATTACCCACCACTTCGACTAGGAGAATGTGAGCTCCTCATGCTCAGCAGAAAATGTCATCTGCGGCTTCTAAGTTCCCCTCTTCTCCACCTCCCTATCGACATTACAAAATATTTGTTTACAGATGTGTTTTGTTTCTCAACTGAAACCACATAAACCAAGAGCAAACTAAGGAAGCTGGATTTGTGATCACATAAACAGTGTACAATTACAATAATAAAATCCACAGATGACCTTTCTGGAGTGATGTTATCTACCATACGTTTCAGAGGAAACTCACACAATGTGACAAATCATATTTCTATCTCAACTTCCCCAAAAGAACCATCTTTTCATGAAGGCTCTTCAAGGCATAGTCTAGCCAGGACTGACCTGCCTGCACAACCAAATTCCTTTTATGAAGGGTTCAGAACAGCATTACCCAAATTAAGACTCAGGAATGGTACACCTAGATATATACGAAGCAAGCAAGGCTCCATTTCTGGAGTCACCTGCAGAAAAACATGAGTGGCTGTTTTAGGCAAAAAAAGTTGGATTGTAGAGTCTTTATCCATTTGCCAAATCCAGTGCAGGAAAGACAATGCTGCTGCTTGGTCTCATATCAGCATAAAACCTGAAGTATAGACTCTTCAGCCATCTCAAGAGTAATCGATTGGCAGAATGGAACTAAAATAGAAATAACAGAAAGGTGGACAGCCTAGCCTAAGTAAAACCATTTAATAAAAAGTTTAACCAACCTGACCTATGTTCTGTGCTTTTTTTTTTTTTTTTTACAAGCTTATTTTAAATTAAAACTTAAGCTTGTTTAAATTAAAACAAGTTTATTTAAATTAAAACTAATTTTACAGGGAAGCTGTGGTATTTCTTAAGTTGGAAATTAGAATGGCTGTCATGCAGAAGGCCTATTTTGTAACAGCTGTGTGGAAAATAGATAACACTATGAGTCTTCAAATATATGCTGCTACTCACCATGACTCCTCTCATTTTCCAAAGACACAAGGAGGCTTTCCAACATTCTGAAGATTTCAAATTAAATTTCCAAAATTTATCTTAAGATTAGGAAGGCAAGACTTCCTCCCAAAGACATCATACAACATCCTATTATTTTCATATGCTATTTTTTCAGCTCAATTTTTCCAGTATTTTTAATAGCGTTGCAAAACAAGCCATTCTGCCCCTCAAGTTTTAACAGTTCATTGTACATCTCAGAAATATATAGCTTTTATAAGCCTTTCAATAGCTGCATTCACATCAAAATGACAAATATAAATTCCTATTTTGCAGCTTTTTCTGCAGTAGACAGCAGGTAAGCAAAACTGCCTAATATTTTCAAAAGTGGCATTCTGATTTCAAAGGGAATCTGCATGAATTGTTATATATTAGACATTTAATTCCCCTACAAAGCAATAATTCCTTTAAAAAACAAAACAAACTCCCTCCCACAACACACATTTGACCCAGACTTTTAATTACAAAATGATCCAGTTTTGAAAGCCCTGCTAAACACAGAGCACTCTCCTGGTACAAAAAAATTCATATACAGTATTGTCACCATGTTAGAATTGGTATTTTGCAGCCTATGACTGTATTTCATCTCCTGATACAGCCAAATAGTACTCATGCTTGGCAGTGCTGAGTAGATGCAATTTACACTAGGGGAGTGGTGCCTGTTAACAGCAGAATTCTTTTCTACAAGGAATTTAGCATCAGGGCCAAAAAATTCTTACACTTTATGTAATTTCAGGCATTGAGTGAGAGCTTTTCTTAGCTTATTGTGAGGAATGTGAACTTTAAAAAAAAAAAAAAAATCTATGTCAGACGTACTACTTCTGATGTATTTCACCACAAGTCTTCTGCTGGCCTTTAGAGATGTAATCATCATGAATCATCTTTCATCTACAAATACCAACAAGGTTAAAGATACCACTTATCCTCCCCTATCATGATCCACGTTAATGACAGAGGGATGCTGGTGAGAATTCCACACTACAATTATATGTCTGGGGATCCACAGCAGAAAAACCTCTACCAATGATAGTCCTGTAACGTTCAATTTTCTTCCAGATGTCTTCGATTCTGATAGATCGGTGGAAGAGACCTTGCTTAACGGAGCCTGAAAAATTACTGAAAAAATAAGCTATAGTCTCTTTAATGTTTTATTAATAGCATTGATGTCTCTCTGCTCTATGTCCATATCCAAGATCATACTCTAGGAATAAACTTCTGAATATACAATTTAGGTATTTCTTAAAAATAGGTATACTTCCAGTCAGTAGTTTTGCTAATCTCTTGTCACAGTTCTACGACTGCATGAGGCACTGAATCCGTGGGCTGGTCTTGGACCCTTCAAAAGGGGCAAGAAGTCATTCATGGTTTTTATCTTGAGACCTTGTTCCAAATGCCTCTTTCTAGTTGAATAAAGAAGTCCACTTGTTCAATTATTTTTCTTTAGTCTGGCTAGGGTGCCAGAAGAGCTGGCTTTTGCAGTACGCCCATAACAAAATATGCATATACACCCGTAAGGAAAATTGGAACAGCTTTCCAGGTCACTGCACATAGCTTAATTCTCAACAGCTAAAGGCAAGGCTGCAGACTGCTCCCTGCTGTAAAGCTGTAGTGTGGCATGGAAATATGAGAGTTAATATTCTGGTTTCCGCACAGAAAAGACAAGACAATTTCTGCACATAACAGGGCTCACAGCAAAGTCAGGACCAAAAAATCAGGAGTTCTGTCTCTTAATCTCATGCTGTCTTTAAAGTGGAACTATATTTCTTTTATTTCTGTAACTAGATAATCTTATGATCATCCAAAAAAAATCTGTTGTGTTGTACACGTGAAGTGTAACCAAATCCTCCTTTAAAGCTAAACAGATTTCTGTGTAAGTCTCAAGTATTTCTCACAAGTACACCCACTGAGATAGGTGTAAAGTCCAGGGGAAGAAGCTGGGAAGTATTAGCATACTTTGAAACAGATACTGGCCACAGCTGCCAGGGCTGGTACTCAAAATTCTACTGGAAGTCTCTGGCTCCATCTAGAGATTAATCACTCGAACTGCAGTACTGGAATTCCAGGAACAACGCGTGGAAAGGAGGAAAACACGGAAAATACCACGACCACTTTAGGCACTCTCTTCCCTTTTTTCCATGCCAGGGGAGATGAAGACTGGTCTGGATGCATCACCTAAACAGTCACATTGTAGCACCCGCTAACTTGTCCAATATAAAACAAGAGTTTTGCAGTTCTGGATATCAAAGAATCACAGAATGGTTTAGGTTGGAAGGGACCTTAAAAATCATCTAGTTCCAAGCCCCCTGCCATGGGCAAGGACACCTCCCGCTAGACCAGGTTGCTCAAAGCCCCTTCCAGCCTGGCCTTGGACATCTCCAGGGATGGGGAATCCACAACTTTCCTAAGCAACCTGGGCCAATGTCTCACCATCCTCACAGTAAAGAATTTCTTCCTAATTTCTAATCTAAAACTCACCTCTTTCAGTTTAAAACGGTTACCCCTTGTCCTATGGCTCCACTCCCTGACCAAGAGTCCCTCCCCAGCTTTCCTGGAGCCCCTTTAGGGACTGGAAGGGGCTCTAAGGTCTCCCCGGAGCCTTCTCTTCTCCAGGCTGAACAACCCCAACTCTCTCAGCCTGGCCTCATAGCCAAGGTGCTCCAGCCTTCTGATCATCTTTGTGGCCCTCCTCTAGACTTGTTCCAACAGGTCCATGTCCTTCTTATGTTGGGGGCTCCAGAGCTGGAGGCAGCACTGCAGGTGGGGTCTCACCAGAGTGGAGTGGAGGGGCAGAATCCCCTCCCTCAAGCTGCTGGCCATGCTGCTTTTGATGCAGCCCAGGATGTGGTTGGCTTTCTGGGCTGCAAGCACACATTGCCAGCTCATGTTGAGCTCCTCATCAACCAACACCCCCAAGTCCTTCTCATGCTACAAAGATTTTAAACTATACTATCAAGAAATAGCATTCCTTGCCATTCACTGCTGTCATTGATGGAATGCTCTAGGACAAACAAAGTGTTTAATTGAACAGATCTTATCTGGTTATGGGAAGAGGATGATATTGTTTCACATACATTTGTTGTGCTGTTCCCAGGTCATAGTAGAACAGCATAAACAAAGTGCACTAAACATTTTTTTTGCTGAATAAACAGGAAAAAACAGTATCAAGATACCAAGTCACGGTACAAGAAAGACCCACCATAGCCACGTAGTCTGTTCTGTTCATGTAAAAGGTTCAAAAGAGCTGAGATGGACATGCCTGTAGTAAGCTCACTTATGCCACTGGAAAAGGGTTGGACGAGAAAGGAAAAAAATAAAACTAAATTCAAAGCAATTATTTCCAGCAGCAGGAAAGTGCCATAGGATCAGTCCAAGAATGTGAAATATATTTAACATGAATGCAGAGTTCACCTTTCCAAGACTAATTTGCTCACTTAAGAAGTAGATCTGCAATAATCTTACCTCTACGTCCTGCTTGTTAGCTAACACCAGAATGGGAACTCCTTCCAGAGCTTCGCTGGTAATCATCTTCTCTATAAAACACAGACACAAAACCAGAGGTTTAGCTAGTTCTGGAAGATAAAGTTGTGCAAATGCCTGACAGACTATCTCAACATAGGGATAAAGCAAGAGGCTCCTTCTTGCATTATAGCTTAATTTGATCCAACCTTTCAGGCCACACAGCTTACTTCCAGGGCACAGGAACAGACATTATAGCAATGAGAGAACTGGGCCACAATACATCATGAAATCACAGTACAGGTAAAACACAATATACTCACCAAAAGCTCTTTTAGATTCTGAGAGCCTCTCTTCATCAGTGGAGTCAATAACATAGATCACTCCATGAGATTCAGCATAATACTGAAAGGATAACACAGGTATTAGTGTATCCATCCACTACGCCCATTTGTTCCTCTTCCTGTTTTTTTTTTTTTTTTTTAATTTGGTAAAATTTTGTTACACATGGAAGAGATCAACCAGTTAAAGTCAACTGTTTCCATAGTACGGCTGGTGAGAAGAATGTTGGCACACAAAAGGCATTGTCTACTCTGTTTGCAAGTCTTAACAAAGCAGGTGAAAAAGCTTATCCATCCCCAAAAAAGTTAATCTCTACCTGCACAGCCCTCAGTTAAGGGTTTGTAATTGCTGTCTCTAAACAATAATGCAAATACTAAGCATCATCTTCACTAATTTTGCACAGATACAGTTGAATCTCTGGAAAAGTGTTGATGCTAAATACTAGGGTTACCAACAAGCCTGTACGATTACTAGATGATCACACTGCTTCAACTTGAAAAGAGACAAAAACATTTCTAAAAGGAAAAAAATACATCTCCAACCTTGTCCCAAAGAGACTGTAGTTCCTCCTGTCCACCAAGATCCCAGAACATAAGCCGAGTTTTGCCAACATCAATAGTACCAACTAGAGGCAAAGAAGAAAAAACAATCCAGTGAAAACTAAAGGTTTTCTCTA
Source organism: Burhinus bistriatus (assembly GCA_013397275.1). Classification (NCBI taxonomy): domain Eukaryota; kingdom Metazoa; phylum Chordata; class Aves; order Charadriiformes; family Burhinidae; genus Burhinus; species Burhinus bistriatus. Next base: position 18,747 of record VYXH01012332.1, on the reverse strand, counting down.
AAGCACAAACACCTGCACACCCCCCTAAGAAATCTGGGGTAGAACAGTCTTCCTGAGGAAGAAATCACATACAGTAGCTACTTTCAACAACAGAACGATACCTTCACAACGAGTGACCACTAATATCAGATAGAGTCGTATCAGCGCAAAGAATATCAGAATCAGGCCAATGAATGAACTCCAGTGAAATTAAGTTTAACCTCTGAGCATAGCACTGAAATGGGATACTTGTTTTTGTAAGACTTCAGGGGTTTTTTTCTTCATAAGCTGAGCAAACCTATTTTACCCTGTTAGAAAAAGACATGGGGAATTGGGATATATGATCCCCACTTCCAGGAAGTATTTTGCCCTTGTCAATTCTTAAATATTTCAAACAAGAACCAGCTGTTGTCTAATTGTGCAGGAAAGCTGAGAAAATTCCAAACGGATTTACTTACTGTTTAAGCCTACAGTGGTTGTGATTTTGGACAAACTCATCCCTTTGTAGTTTTTGTTAAATCGAGTTTTAGTTTGTTCAAGGAAGGTCTGAAAAGGAACAAGAAAAACTATTGACTCTCAAATATTTTACTGGCTGGGGTAATCCTAACCCAAACCTGCCTTTTCATTTCTACAGAATCCTGCTCCAACAGATACTGCCCTACCTAACCTTGGAACAAACCACTCTTCTTGTTCCCTGTTTTAGCAAGGAAAGAAGAGATCACAGGTGATTACAGGATTACCAAAGCCTCAGCTACGTCCCTGAAAGCTTATGCTAAATTTAAGTAAGAGGGAAAAATTGATTCTTCGGTGTCACATCGCTAAAATAACTCACAATACAGCTGAAGAAAGATTGACCTGTCTGTTGGAAGTTTTATCTTTCAAAGACATTTAGAATTGCGTGTGCCCTTCACGCAATTGGTAATCAACAGCACTTACGGTTTTACCAGCATTGTCCAAACCAAGGATCAAGATGCAGTACTCGTCCCTCTGGAACATGTATTTATAGAGTCCAGACAGCAGTGTATACATCCTGCTCCTGCAACAAGTACCAGGAAATGATTAACAAACAGGTCATTTCTGAAAGTCTCCCATTTCACAACGCAAGTTTCTCCCAACACCAGATAAATAAGTGACGTTATTTTTTTAATCAGTAACTCTCATATTTAGGCAATCCCAGGACAAATCATAGATCGAAGAGAGATCATGCAAATAGCTCAAAATCAAATTTTCAAATGCATAGAAGTGAGGGATTATCTTCTAAAGAGCTTAACCTCTGTTTCTGCACATACTGCCCAGCATCCACTGCAAACTCAACCCTCAATTGAAAACTATACTGCCTGCTTTGGGGCTTAAAGGAGAGCTAAAGAAGAGCTTGAATATGTTTTATGGTACATGTAAGGCCCACAGAAAATGAAGCCGACTTCATACAAATACACAGAATAGGTATTTTGAACAAGAATGTACAGGCCAGTCCCTCCATCCTTGTTCCTGATCCCACATTATGGGATCCTTAATGGTTGAACTGAGTGCAGCATATCTTAAGGGCACATAAAACCCCCTACTTATCTTATTAAGCCTTATCCAGCAACAATCTTCTATTACGGTATCCACCATACAAGTATTTTGTCATCTTGCAACGCCACGAAGACGAGACAGGTAAGTTAATGAACCAAAAGCACAAGACTCAGAATCAGGCAAAGCGACACCAACAGCTGCAGAAGCTCACACATTTTTTTATTGTTGGATTTGCACAAACAAGGCCAAGAAGACTTGCTAAGGTGCAGGAAGTATTGGTACCAAGTGCTACAGCTGACTCACAGAACATTACAACAACTCTTCTGTTTAAATGCAGACAAAGAGAACCTCAAGGCAAAGACTTTGAGAAGCAACTGTCTTTGAGTAAGTGTGCAGATAAATAATCACTTTGAAGCCAAACAACATTGCCAAAAGGAAAAAGAAAAAAAAGAAAAGCGGCGTTCCAGACTAGAAGTAAGGGATTTCTCAGGCTGGGGCACAGCCAGCCCGAGGACAGGGCACTCAGGGCGCAGGGGCTTTACCCCCGAGCGAGCGGGGACCCTTCGCCTCCAGCCGTGCGAGAGCCGCAGGCTCACACCGTCCCCCGGGAAGGCACCGAGGCCGCGGGCTGGGGACGAACCCGCCCGGGCCTCTCCCTTTTCGGGCCGGCAAGCGATCCGAGGCGTGCCCAACCACCGGCCCGCTCCCCCTAGGTCCGGGAGGCCTTCCCCTGCCACAGCCTGACGGGGTAAAACCGACCCTCCCCGCCATTCCCCCCTCACGGCCCGGGGCCAGTTCCCGGGCCGGGCCGGCGGCGCCTCGCAGGCCCGCCCCAAGCCCAGCCGCGCCCTGCGGGACCCCGCCGCGGCCCTTGCCGTCCCCCGAGCACAGAAGGCGGCGGACAGAGCCCGCAGCCCCTCACCGGGTACCGGAGACACCTCCCGTCGCACAGCGCCTCAACGATCCCCTTCGGCACCGGCCGCCGGCACCGTCCCTCGCGCGGTGCTCTGGGAAATGTAGTTCCCGAGCCGCTGCGGGGGCGGGGCGGGGCGGCCCGGGTGGACTACAACTCCCAGGATGCTCAGCGCCAGCGCCCGCCAGGGGAGCATGCGCAGTAGAGGGGGGCGGCTCGCCGCTGAAGTGGCCGACCGCGTTGGCTAGAGACGGCGGAAGTGGGTGTGCTGGTGGGCCGGAAGTTGGCCGGGTGTCATGGCGGCGGCACAGTAGGGGAAGGAGGAGCTGAGGGGTTAGCGGGGCAGCCGAGCGGGGTCAGACCAGGGGGTTGCTGCCGGCCCCGCGGCGGAGGGGTCGCTCTGCGAGATCCCAGGCTGCGCGGGGAGCGGTGCCGTGCGTGGGCCCGGCTGGCTCGGGCGGGCGCCGTGGCGGAGAAGGGCAGGGCCCGGCCTCGCCTCTTGACTCTCTCATCGCCTTTCGCCGCCTGATCGCTGCGCGAGCATCGCCCGGTTATTTCCAAGGGACGAAGCAGGACGGCGGGGTAGATGGTAGCTTCAGCGGACAAGGTCTTGTTATCCAAAAAGTTGCTCATCTTAAGTAAACTCTTTGATTATGTTCTGAGTTTCCCGAGAGGACACAGTTAAACACATCTTTATTTTGCCGATAATGGATGAAGAGAGTCTGGAAGCAGCTATTCAGACCTACAATGCCCAGCTGCAGCAAGTGGAGCTGGCTTTAGGGGCAGGCCTGGACCCATCGCAGCAGTCCGACTTGATTCAGTTGCAGGAAGATTTAAAGCAGCTGATAGAACTGACTGAATCCAGCCTGGTGTCTGTTAAAAAGAGCAAACTTCTGGCTACTTTAGATACAAATGCCTCTTCCTCCCCAGTAGGTCTCCTGGAGCAGGACGCCAACACAGACGGTTCTGCCCAAGATGAGGAGTACGCTGCTTTTAAAGAAGCCATTGCTGAGCTTGGAACCAATGAGAAGCCCTCAGCTAATAACAATGAGATATCACCAAAGAGAGATGAAGAAACTGATGACAAAAATGAATCAAAGTACAGTGAAGAGGAGGAGGAGTCTGACAGAGAGGAGGAAGAGTTGAGTGGGATGAAGGTTAAAGCCCCCTACTACAGTTCTTGGGGGACCCTGGAGTACCATAATGCCATGATTGTGGGGACAGAGGACTTGGAAGACGGCAGTGCAGGAGTCAGAGTGCTGTATCTCTATCCAACTCACAAGTCTCTGAAGCCATGCCCCTTCTTCTTGGATGACAAATGCAGATTTCAAGAGAACTGTCGGTAAAAAAGAAAAAGGGCTGGGAGGGGGCTTATGTCCTTCCTGTAGCTAAAGGCCTTGTCCTTCAGAGGGGTGAACCTCCTCTGAAAGTACCATGTTTAGCTTTTATACCCAAGGAAATGTTGCCTTTTTGTTTATGTTTTTAAAATTTGTTACGGTAAGCAGTGGCATCAGTTTGGCTGTTTTCTTTAGCTAATGCAGAGATTAAATGGAAAATCCCATGGGAAGGTTGCAGAGGTTTTACATAATCAGTTGAGTGGCTAAATTAATAACTGATTAGGTATTTTAAAATAAAACACCGAAGCTGTTTGTTGATAGTACTTACATTCCAGTTGCATGGAGAGGTTGTAGNGGGCACATAAAACCCCCTACTTATCTTATTAAGCCTTATCCAGCAACAATCTTCTATTACGGTATCCACCATACAAGTATTTTGTCATCTTGCAACGCCACGAAGACGAGACAGGTAAGTTAATGAACCAAAAGCACAAGACTCAGAATCAGGCAAAGCGACACCAACAGCTGCAGAAGCTCACACATTTTTTTATTGTTGGATTTGCACAAACAAGGCCAAGAAGACTTGCTAAGGTGCAGGAAGTATTGGTACCAAGTGCTACAGCTGACTCACAGAACATTACAACAACTCTTCTGTTTAAATGCAGACAAAGAGAACCTCAAGGCAAAGACTTTGAGAAGCAACTGTCTTTGAGTAAGTGTGCAGATAAATAATCACTTTGAAGCCAAACAACATTGCCAAAAGGAAAAAGAAAAAAAAGAAAAGCGGCGTTCCAGACTAGAAGTAAGGGATTTCTCAGGCTGGGGCACAGCCAGCCCGAGGACAGGGCACTCAGGGCGCAGGGGCTTTACCCCCGAGCGAGCGGGGACCCTTCGCCTCCAGCCGTGCGAGAGCCGCAGGCTCACACCGTCCCCCGGGAAGGCACCGAGGCCGCGGGCTGGGGACGAACCCGCCCGGGCCTCTCCCTTTTCGGGCCGGCAAGCGATCCGAGGCGTGCCCAACCACCGGCCCGCTCCCCCTAGGTCCGGGAGGCCTTCCCCTGCCACAGCCTGACGGGGTAAAACCGACCCTCCCCGCCATTCCCCCCTCACGG